>QKMX01047215.1:0-12619 GCA_003401595.1 Venustaconcha ellipsiformis
CTACTAGCCTCGGGCTAGCGGACTACTGCTAATTTCGAGCTCTGACGTTTCATTCATTATTCTTTATTTTATTTTATTCTTTATTTTATTTTCAGTAATACTACTGTTTAAATACCTTGTGCTTTTTCTTTTTTCTCTCTGGCAATGCCAATCTCACAACATGTTGATTAAAGCACTGAGTGGAAATGACAGTTACTTGATACTGTATACAGGAGCATTTAAACAATATGAATGCTTTATAATTCTTTTCTTTTTTAAAGGTTAAAATGAAGCAGACACAAATGTAAAAGTTAATGTTTTTTGTCATGTTACAGTAATGATTATCAGATAGCTTTGTAGAATGCTCAGGATGTTTCAGTAAAAACAGGGGAGAGGTTTCAGCATCACATGTGCATAATTTTTTGTTGGGTCTTTAAATTTTTGGTTGATGCCAACAACAAAATCCAGAAAAACTGGTACCTCTTGAATAGTTTTGAAACAACAGTATATGAAAGCTATGTGCAGTAAGTAGAAAGCTGAGTATTAGTTATATGTATGTCCATCAATAACAATATCATAATTGAGACTGGAGGAAATTTGAAGATTAGTGCAGTATGAAAATATTATGGGTTTAGTGATTAAAGAGACTGCTTGTCTAATAGTTAAAAAATAATATACACAGATGGTTAATGTAAGATGTGTACTGTACCTGTGCTCTCCATTTCTTCATCTGAATTTGCAGTGGTTTTAGGCATCAGCATGAAATGATTGGTTTTAAACAGTCTTAACAGTGTATTCTGTTGTGTATTTGTTTCTCATAGAATTTTAATATTTTGTGGATTAGAATTGTTCATGTTAATAACTCTTAATAAAGGAAAGACTCATGGCCACAGTGTCTTCTTAAATCACTACAGAGAAATTAAAGAAAATTTGTTAAAATCTTGTAAAAATGTTCACTGATTTATATCTCCTCCAAGAGAAAGTCAGAAGATATCAAAGCCTCTTTGAAGATTTAATGGTGAGTGACAGTGATCATGATACAAATCTAACTCATGAGAGTACTACAGTTGTGGCTCTAACCAATGAGCAGCTAAATTCATTTATTTTAACACGTAGAGTACAACAGGTTCTGAGACATGCAATCAGTTCTGTTGTCAGTAGAAGCCTGAAAATGAAATTGCCAAGTTACAAGCAGAGTAGATTGAGAAATATTTGAAGATGAACTCTCTAGAAACTAAGTTTTAATCACTTGAATCGCCAAGAAGTGATGAATGTGAAATGTACAGCTAGAGCAATGACAGAAATATGCAGAATTGCTGAAAACAGGTAAAGTGATAAATCCAGTGAAATTAATCAGGGCATTCCTGCAGCAATTGAGGTTGATATTTCTCCCTTTGTTCTCTGTACATCTAGTTGGAAATCCATAAACCTCAATATTGCAAAGTTGTGGGTCCCTTTGTACAGTGTTATTATCATACACAACATGAAAGCCGACATGTTAACAAATGGAAAAATTTGAAACCAGTCTATGTAACACATCACTTTGTTTAATGATACAATGTTGGTTCCATCTCTTCAGTTGAATCCATGGATTCAGGATATACAGATTCTGTATATTCTGAACTCATGGGTTCAACAGAAGTGATGGCACCAAACAAAACGCATGGAAAATTATTCATCTGTGAGGATCTGACCAGCACTTGAGCATAGTGGATCAAATGCATCAGCAAATTGAAAAACTCAACATGCTATAAAGAATTTCTGGATATGGGATGGAGGAATTTTCAGTGAAGTTCAAGTTGATATGGTAAAATGTGGAAGGAGGTTGCTCTCGTATTGTCCAGATATAGTAATCTTAGGGACTTGAGTGAAGACATCATGATATTCATTAGATGCAGAAATGTTGCAAATATCATAAATATCAAGAATACTTTTAATTAAATAAGGATTTTTAAACTGATAGATTAAAGCTACTAATTAAAGCTTATCAAACAGTGGTGTCAAAGCACACACATATAATTAGTATTTTGATCACAGTGATCACTAGGTAACGACAATCAATTAATAGGTGTCTAAATCTCCTTGTCTGCTAAGATCTAACTCATGTGGCTTCACCTAATTCCATTAAAATCACTTGAAACTTTGCTTGATAGTTCACATACTACATGATTGATTCTCACAGTGTACATATGGATCAAAATAAAAGAGAATTTAGCCAACAGAAAGGCTTGTGTCTAGAAAGAAAAGTTTGTGTATTTCTATGTGTATTTCAGTGTCATGGAGAACTCAGTGTGTATGTCTGTATGTATATATACACACACATACACAAACATACCACTGGAGCTGAAGTTAGCATGTTTTATTGTTTGCAATCTTGTCCCTTCAGTAATCACATCAGCCACATTATAAAAGTACATTATTATTATTACATTATTATTAAAGAGGAGAGGAGAACATAAAATAAACTTATGCTTGTTATATAATTCTCTGTTTATCTGGTTCACTTTTATGTACTTTCCAATACGTTACCATCTGATATTTTATGTACAATTTTCTTTGATCATCACATTTGCATGTTTCAGTGTTTGCAATCTTGTGCCTTCATCAATGACATTCTAAAGTACATATTATTGTTAATGAGGAGAGCATGAAATAAGCTTATGCTTGTTGCTTAATCCTCTGTATCTGGTTCAATTATATGTACTTTCCAAGATGACTTTAGCAAATAAAAACTTTTGATATCTTTAATTTCAGATTAAACCAAATATTTTGGCCTTTGAGCTTTTTCAAATTTTACAGTTAGTTTGGTTTGGTTTGATGTTATATGGTACAGCAACACAAGTAGGTTATTTAGTGCTGAGGCAGTTGGTTCGGGAGTAATATGTATTGCCCAGTTACACTCCATGATAGCTAGCCCATAGAGATCTGATGGTTGGATTTAAACATTAAAGAATAAACCGTGAGCATACAGGGAAATTTAATGTTAGAATTGTCAAAGGCACAATTTACGCATATTAAGGCCACAACAATGACTTCATCATGTAAAAATCCATTTAGAAATGTAAGTGGCAAAGTTTACTCAATTAAATCCTCACTAATGCCTACGTCAAATAAAGACCCAGTTTGCAGAAATCACTATTTATTTTGTACAGAGGGAGAAATCCTGCATTCACTCTTTTAAAGATACCAAGTTTCTCAAATATATATGACAAATGAAATTAATCTGCATGTGTACATAATGATACAAATGACATGTAATTAGCATGTATACATAGATACAAATGACATGTAATTAATCTGCATGTATACATAGATACAAATGAGATGTAATTAATCTGCATGTATACATAGATAGAAATGACATGTAGTTAATGCACATGTATACATAGATACAAATGACATGTAATTAATCTGCATGTATACATAGATACAAATGACATGTAGTTAATGCACATGTATACATAGATTCAAATGACATGTAGTTAATGTGCATGTATACATAAATACAACTGACATGTAATTAATCTGCATGTATACATAGATACAAATAACAGATGTAGTGAGCTTCATGGTTATCAGATATTGTAAGACCAGCTGAAAAATACAATCATACAAGTTCACTCAACATTAAGGACACATTTGCATTGCTTGTATTGTTTTCCAAATCATTTCATTTATAAACAGGTACAAGTAATCCAAGAATGTAGCATACATATACTGGTTTTGTATATGTTTGATGTGCAGCGAAATGCTGGTAAGAAAACTAAATAGATTGATGTTTCCAATAATTTTCTTTTTCTTTTTTCAGATGTCAGCAATGTCAACAGTGATAAATGTGCCAAAGATGAAGAACTTCCTGTTTCGTAACTACAATCATCCATCTGGCATATACTCTCAGTACCCAGGTAACAGTAAGCACAAAGTGTGGGAAGTTATTCGGGCATCATCTGCTGCACCAGGATACTATGAGGAGTTTGTGCTGGGAGATTATGTTCACCAGGTAATTTCTTGTAGAGAAAATCAATAAAACCTTATAATTAAAGCCATTTTTAACATTTCATATCACTCTTTCATATTTTATACTGGGTTAAATTTTTAATGAGAAGCTATTCCTAGCATTTTACATATGGGATCATATGTTATTTAATAAAGAATCTGGGAATGCTTATACTGGCCTAAAATCAGTTTTATTTAAACATTTAGTATGAACAAAATGTTAAACATATCTACCTTGGTATGATTACCACAGGGTTTCATTGTGAAACTATATACTCATGGTGATCACCCAGTTGTAGATAGCAAGTATGTACACCTATGAAAAGTTTGAGATGATATTAAGCCATTTTAACTTTTCAGATGTTCATCATATTTGATCCTGTGAAAGGTAAATTAAGACTTTTCAAACTGTTGTGAGTGAACATGTGGGAAAATTCAATTGGCACAACAGGGACATGCCAATGTACCATATTTTTATTATTTTGGAAACATTTTCAGTAGTTCATAAGTTGGCTTTAAGCAGGGGCAGAATAAATCCAGCCTATAAATCCACCCCAGAAATCATCTATAATGATATATTTTGAGTCCAAAATAAATGAAAAATCCCCAATCTTTGGCAGTTTTCACTGCAAAGGTTTACTTAAGGCATATGACATATGTCTTAAATAGATTCTAATAGTAAACTGAATAAACCTCTTGTTACAGCATTATATTAGAGAAATCAAAATTTGTTTGACAGGCCTTAATATTGAATGTCAATCAGATTAGTAGATGTGTGTTGGCATATCTATAAGAACAAATTAGAACCTCTCAGTTTCACTAATACAGGTTAAAACTAGACTGGATATATTTATTTTGTCAGATTCAAGTCAGATTTAAGTTACAATCAATGAGATTGGTGGATTCTGAGCTTAAATTTAGTTTCAGTTTTAATGGTGGCATTCAGGCCTGGCTACATACATTTATTTATTATTTAAATAAATTACTCACAGTGAAAATCTTGATCAAGTTGAGTATTGTGATCTTTTGGGCATGTTCAGTTGTATAAATTTGTTGAGCAACTTCTGTAGCTTAAATGTTCAAAATTGGGTTGCAGTTAATAGATTCAAAATCTGATTTTCCGGATGGCAAAAGGGCTTTTTCAGAAATAAAAGTATTGGAGGATTGGGAGGCTTTTTATCTGTTGAATACATTCCCCAATCACATTAACTTCAGAAAATAAACTCCGCTACCACTTGAATATAGTCTCCCAGAAAGTAAAAAATGAGACAGAAATGTACCTTTCCCTTCTTTATACCGTATACACAAAGGAACCCGACTCCATCCCGTTACATCAAATTACAGTGACTAGGTGGTTCCTCATTGACTAGGTGGTTCTCATTAGCTTAATGTTTTTCAGCTTTTTCTTGGTAGAGTCAACATCATATCACTTGGCATCTCAGAATCCAAGGATATCTTTGTTTTTCAACTCCTCCATCTTGGAATGTTTGTATAGTACTGTATAATAATGTATTTGCTGCTTGGTTGAATAAGTTTTTTTTATACATTTGATCAGACTACACATTTTCTTGCATCCTTTGATAATGTCCCTACTAGTTCTGTGGCAATTCTTTTCTGGGTAACTTGATCAGCAAGTTTTTATGTAGACTGGGATTGTGTCAAAACATACAATTGCTCACAGAAGGATTTTTGTTGAAAAACCCCAACCAGAAGTTAGGGTTACCATGGATGCCAGTCTCATATAGTTGGAGGTCCCACTTGTTGCCCTGCTTCAGCACATTCATCAGCAAGTGGGGAGCAGAAAAATTAAATCAGCCTTCTAGAATGAAGTTTATAGTAATTTCATTTCAGTTCTGGAAGGATCAGCTCAGTGTGTAGTTGAAGTTCTGGAGAACTTGGGTGGTGGTGGGGGTTGTGACCCACCTCATCAAATGCGATGGGAGTGGGGAAATTTGAAAACACTTTACTGCAAAGGAACTCATATCAGATTTGACAAGTCCTGGGCAAAGGATTTGCTTGATTTAATAATAGACATCACCAGGAAATCATAGTGATGCCCAACCTTCTCAAACAGGCACAGTTGCAATTATTTCACCATTGCTTCTCCTTCATGTCTGGTTCTAACCAGAACAGCTTCAAGCCTTCAGTCATTGAGAGAATCTCATGAATTTGAAGGCCATCTACTTAAAAATTATACAAACAAATGTGGTGGGTTATCAGAGACTGGTACAGGGTCATCCATATGAGTGCCTCATTACTACAGTTCACTTGATTTATCCTCTGGCTTTTGTGGAGAATAAGTTATCCCCATTTATCGAATGATTTGGTTCCTTCGTCTCCAGTATGTTCAGGAATAATGGATTTTAGTTTTGTGTTTATACAAGTAGGTTATTTAGTGTTGCAGAGATTGGAGTTAAGTGCCTTGCCCAAGGACATGTCATGGTACCAGACCCTTTTGGTTGTGAGTCTGACAAAATGCCTCACCCTGTTTTCTAAATGGAGTATTTCATGGGTTTTGGCATGTCTCAATTCAAAAAAGTTTTATCCTTTATCCAGAACTGTACTGTAGCTACTATCAAATGTGTTTTCCAATAGCTCTTGCATTATGCATGGTTAGTGAGTTCCTAGCCCATTAAATGACTCAAACTATTTCCAGTTCAGATCAGATGGTTCTTTATTTCTCAAGAGAAAACCAGGCTTTGTTGCTAAGAATAGGTTTCCATCAGTAGACATTCTGATTCTGTACATCTGCTCTGTCTCCTTGACCGATATGTGAAATGACATGATGATGCAAAAACCAGTCTGTGCTCGCAAGAACTTGTTGAAGTGCACAGGGTAAAATTGGGAGGGCATGACAATGTCACTTTATTTCGTTGAAGACCAGAAAGAGGTTATAACACTTCAAGTGGGTAATACACTCAGTGTACTCAGAAGTCTTGAGAGATCAGGTAAATCTCATGAAGATTTCATCTCATGAGATTACAGCAATCTCACCAACCCTTGTGTTAAAATGGAACATTTCAGCATGTACAGTCAACCTTCTCATGTTTTTATTGCATGATGTAGTTTTGTGTAGACAAGATTTGAATCTGGAAGGTCCAGTAGCTCTAACAACCACCAGGAAATATTAATATCAGCAGAACCTTCCATCTTGTCTGTGGATTAGTGCTTTTGCTGGATTTGCTTGAATTGTTTTCAGCAAGGAAGCATCTTCCTTCTTATTTGTATATATTTGCAGGTGACCATTAGCTGCCCTTAGTTTAGAAGGAAGGTTTAACCATAGTATATAATGAATCCATCCACTCCAAAGGGTGCCCATGGTATAGGTTGGATTCTTATGCATTTTCTACAATTATCACCTGTTCTTCTAACGTTAATGTGATTGTTTAAGAAATTAAATTATAATCATCTAAAAAATTAAATTAGTATATTGGTCCGTATTCCCTCATGTAATTTCTACAATAACCCTAATGAAAAGTTTTAGTCACAAAGCAGTCACTATGTAATGTGATTCTTTTTTTGTTGTTCAGATGTTAAATATAACATATTTAATGTCATTTTCAATACAGGATGGTGGAATATTGTCAAACAACCCAACAGCTATTGGCTTGCACGAGTGTAAGCTTTTGTGGCCTGATCAACCAATACAGTGTGTGATTTCTATTGGTAATGGCCGTTATGAACCTAACCTTGAAATTTTCCCTACCAAAAGCAGTCTGAGAGATAAAGTGACCAAGATTGTAGACAGTGCCACTGACACCGAGGGTAGGTAGAATGGATCTTACCCATTCATATAAATCCTGCATATATTTGGTGTGGGTGTTCTTGTTCTCAGTTTTAGAGATTTTATTCATGAGCTAAAGTTTCTGAAACAAAACCAGTTGATAAATCCCTATTAATAATCCAAGCATGATATATCCTCAATTGTAGTAGTAACCTTGGGAATTTTACATGATTGCGTTTGATTTGAATTGTTATCATTCAAATCTGCAGCATATTTGACAATGCAGCATGTACACACACCACCTATCTTAATTTTAAATAAATTATCTAGTCTAAAATATGATGACTTTAATTTTATTATTATCTTTCTCATTTGCAATCATATGAATTTTTAATTAGCCCAATACTTGTGTGCACACACATACACACACACACACACACACACTGACTGGGTCATAACTTAGGGATTTAACTAATTTTCATGCATTACCAAATTTTGTTTTAAATACTTTAAAATAGTGTCCATGTAATTGAAATTTTTTAATATTGACTTTATGATTTCTCGAAGGCTGTTCCATTAAAAAATACATGGGACCCAGGGAAGGCACTTTTAAAGTGGGGTACCCACCCATGGATGCAATTTAAAATTTCTTATCATGTTAATATAAACACTGAAATCAAAGCACCCTGGCACATATTTTTTTTTAAACTGCCTTCCCTGGGCACCATGTATGTTTAAATGGAACAGCCTTGACTCCAGATAGTTCTATATTTTGATTTGACAGACCTGTTTTGTAAGTTTTGAATAACTACACTGATTATTAACATAATTTTCTAATTTTCAGCTGTGCAAGAAGGAATTATTATATTATTCCTGCATGCCAACTGCAATAAACATGATTTTTGTGTTATTTTCAGCTGTACATGTAACAATGAAGGACCTTCTGCCTCCCAAATCTTATTTTCGTTTTAACCCATACTTATCGGAAGACTGTGGTCTGGATGAAATTCGACCAGAACGCATCCAACAGATGCAGACAGATACACAACTCTACCTCCGCAAAAACCAGCTAAAGGTAGCCATGGCTGCTAGGGAGTTGACAAAATCCAAGCTACCACATCAATATTTGGTAGACTGGGCTAAGCACCGGCGAGATATGATATGGTAAGCTTTTGGAAAAACCCTTTATGCATACCAATAGACATGGAGAGATTTTTTTACTGGTATGTATCAGACTAGGCAGAGCAGTGAGATGAAATGAAATTATACATTTATTCTAATGCAGTATAAAAAAATATCTGTTTGACTGGATAACATGTTATGCCCACTGCATAGAAAAAAAAAGTGATGAAACCTTTGTATCCAACTGCAGGCAGATGTTCCAAATGTTCAGCTTAGAGAATCATGGAACAAAATGTACTTTTTTTTATAGAATATTTTTGCAATAATTACTTCAAGTTAAAAAGCCATTGATTTTATTGGGTCTTATGCTTGCATTTATGGCAGGAAGAGAATGTGAGTAACAAGTTCTTTTTACTGTTCCTTGGCTATGTAAAACTTGATGTTCTATTAATAACATATTCATTCTGGACAATGCAGGCAAAGGTTTTGTTGTGTACTCATTTTCTTTTATGTAAATTAGACTTTATTTGGATTCATTTCAATTTTTAATTTGTAAACTGAATCCATTATATATCACAGTTAATATGTTCTTAGAAAAATGTACTACATACTGTAAAATGGGTAATTTTAAAAAGTGAAATGAAAACAGGATGCAGAATGAACACAAAGAATGAATGCAGAATAAATGCAAACAAAATAATTAATGCTAAACAAAATGGAATGAAGTTCATTTCATAAAGGAATGTAAAATTGATTATTTTCATGCTACTTCTAAACTTCCAGTCAAAAACCTTTTTTACAATAAAACTTTTTCAGCTTTTATTAACAGTCCAGTTTTTGTTGAGGCAGGAATAAAAAAATAATTCATGTGATGACATCATCAACATTGGTTG
Organism: Venustaconcha ellipsiformis; assembly: GCA_003401595.1. NCBI lineage: Eukaryota > Metazoa > Mollusca > Bivalvia > Unionida > Unionidae > Venustaconcha > Venustaconcha ellipsiformis. The sequence continues at coordinate 9,715 of QKMX01047215.1, forward strand.
TATCTCTACATTCATTAGTTGAATCATATACCATATATATTCATTTATAAGACAAGCCCGACTGTAAACTACACAAACCTAGATCTGCCAGCATATAATGTGCCAGAAGATATGGGTCTTTGTAGATTATTAGGAATAATCAGTAGAACAAACAACACAGACCTTGATCTCCAAGCACATTATGCTGTGACAGATCAGAATCTCTTTTTTGCAGTTTAACTCGACTATGAAGCAAGTCTAGACAGTAACAAATACAATTTGATGCAATACATTTTTACACTTATTACAAGCAGTTTTATTTATATTTTATTGAAACTTCAAATGCTGTCTTTTTCATTTTATCAAGCACACCTTTATTAAAACAAAATACAAAGGCTCTAGTTCTCTTTCTTGAACATTCAAAAAGGAAAAAATAACTTTGGTAAATGTATTTACATTTTAATTCTAAATATGCAAAAACAAAAGAAAATTATGTGAAACTTACATAGATGCAGATTTTTGACACTATAAATGAATGATTCAATGATAGATGTCATTGCAAACGTGAATAGAATTTGGATGAATTGCAAAAGAAGTGAAGATTTTTTTAAAATTACCCATTTCTGACCTGTAGTATGACTGATATATTCTGTAGTTAATTGCTTTCTGTAATATGCTGTTTTATATACTGTTATGTAATCGTTGAAATGACTGCCAAAATGGTAATGTTTTCATGCTTAGTTCTATCCTTCATTAGCTGAAACTTTTCTACGTAATTATGTCTTTATCATGTTTATATTTTGCTGTCAAAATACAAAATTCATTTTCTGTAGACCTTGTCTGTTGTAAATTGTACAGAACCATTAGCATTAATTGAAATTAATGACCTTTCTAAACAGTGTATGAGAAAGGTAGATTTCTTTTTTTTTTCAAGCTGTTATGGTTCAATGGAATTGTCATTTATTTGGTCATTTACCTTATAAAACACTGAAAATGGAAAAATTTCTTTTGGCAAGCCAATATGGTTTGATGGAATTGTCATTTATTGCTCACATACATTATGGAACACTTTGAGAATGGAAAAATTTCTTTTCTCAAGCCTTTAGGGCTAGGTGGAATTGTCATTTATTTGGTCATTTACCTTATGAAACACTATGAGAATCAAAAGATTAGGGCTTGATGGAATATTCATTTATTTGGTCATATTGTATGACTGTTCATGCTGAAAACAAATTTATTAGCCAACTTGCTTCAAAGCAGGGAAAGTACAGGTGTGAATCAACTTTAAGATTAACCAGAAGCCCATGCTCCAGTTATTCATATAGAAGGATCAACCTACCAGCAACAGTTTCTAGAGATGATTGCACCCAATTCTTTTGTATACCAGACCTGTTTTTCTTTCAAAGTCTTTAGAAAAAAATTCTTACTCAGAAATATGTATTTAAAAATCTTCAAAATGTAGCACATTTTAGGTATCAGGTCACACAGTCCAAGTATTCAGTGTAGCAACTTTCATTTTAGAAATTTGTCAGGAACAATTGTGTTCATAAGTAGTTAAAGTGCAATTATTATGAATATTTTATCAAACATTAAAAATTAAAACTTAACGAGATATTGTGTAAAACATATCTACCATATCCAGGAACAATGTGAACCATGTAAATATACAAATATTTATTGCATGCATCCCAACAGGGCATTATTGTTGTACTTAATTATTCAACACTTTGCTGCATTTTGCCAGAGTTAAGTGGTATGTTATTAAATCTTTCTCTGACCTTGAAAGGAAAGAATTTATATACAGATACATTTACTGTAATTTTTATCATATTTTTGATGTTTATACATTTCCAAACTTTCATTTATGATGCATTTTTACATTGACATGTATTAATAAACAAGATACCAAATGGTTTTCATAGTGTTTCAGTTACTTATGACTTGATAGACAATGAGAATATAAAATGCACATGTTCCTTGAATAATACTAGATTCTTTTTGTTTCTTGCCACATGCAGTGTTCTTGTGTTCCATTAAAGTTACACTTTTATGGTTTAATTAAAATTTCAACTCTACATTTCCTGGAAGCATCCAGTGCTTTAATTATTTAAAGTCATTTTTAAAGGTTTGTCATTATTCTGTACATTAAAACTTTCCAAAATCTTTTGTTTTAGCTGAAGAAATTCATCTAAAGACAATCATGCATTAATCTTAGACAGGGTTCCTAATCAGATTTAATGAAGCTTGGCATTACCCAATGTACATGTGCAATAAAAATTAACATGAACTCAGAAGCAGTTGGCTGAGCCTGACCTCAAATTTGCACATTTCCCATTGAATGCTTAATTTCAGAAATATTTTGCATAGTGTCTTTTGTGTATGCTTACTGAAGAAATACATGGAGTACAAAGTTTTTTCCCTGATGAATTGACTTAGTATTGCAATAAATACTTTATAGGTTAATTGTCTTGAGATCTTTGTTGCTACAATAAATTGTGGCAAACAGTGATGCAAATCTTGGTCATGTTCATTTCCTAGGTGACATGGGACTTTTTCCACCAAAATGTTCTAGGATTATATTTCAAGATATTTAATATATTGGAAAAGGGCTAGAAAACCATTTATGATTTCTACAACCATATAATCTCAAATTAAAATATATTGGTCACATTCAGAAATTTTAAAAAAATGTATATTATTATATGCTCATTTTTTTCGCCATTAACTTTACATTGTGAGAATCGTTCAATATTTCCCAATATTGCACACCTCATTCCACATTCATACTAATGCACATGAAAAAGAACTATTTTCTAAAGGAAACAACTTTTTTATGAATGAAATAAAGCAGAGAAATGATTCATAGACTGACGCATACAAACTGCTTTGACACATTCTGTGTCAACTTTTTTGATAGTGTTTCAGA
>QKMX01047229.1:0-10714 GCA_003401595.1 Venustaconcha ellipsiformis
ATATATATATATATATATACCACATTTATCCAGTGATAAACCTGCACCCCCATTTTACAAGATCAACATTTTTTTTATTATTTCGTGTCAAAAACTAATTATAAAATGTTAATACCTAGGTGTACCTTTTTGGTGTTTGGAGTTTGTTTTTAGTCATTTCTTGATGGCGATTCAATGACTACACCAATGTACGATATACAAAGTCTACAGTTTAAACATTTTAGGAGACGTATATCAGAGGGTGAAAAATGAAGGTTGAGAGAGAGATAAAAAGAAAACTTAAATAGGCATAAATACAGGTTTGAACAACATGCACTAGAACAGATACACTGTACATGTCCAAAATGGGAGAAAAGTAGTTCCAAATGCTAGATTGCCATTGTGGAAGCAATATCATGGTATCTCTGATAATTTCAAGATCTTGCTATGAAATATATAAATATTGTAACTGAAAGTTAACACAAACAAAAGAGACAAGTTCATACTAGACAAATGTCTTTCCTCCCCATCCCAGAAATGAAACTATAAATTGTGAAAATAAATAAACATCCAAAACTCAAGTTTGCTTACCTTCAGAACATGTACATTTAAAGACAAAAACTTCATACTATTTCAAACAAAGGTATGGTGGTTACTGGTAGTAAATTTCATTAACACCTTTAAACATTATTGTTAGGTATGGTGGTAGTACATTTCATTAAAATCTTCCAATTTACTTGTATGTCAAAATAGACTGCCAATTTTTTTTAATATTTTTTTAAAATACATGTTTCATTTACCATTTATACTTTCTTACAAGTCTACTTTAAATGTAAACTGCCTACACCCAGACCTGCCATCAGTGGATGTACCAGCATATTTGGGATCATACCATTTGTTTCAGAATGATCAGTAGAACAAACACAGACCCAGATCTGATAGTATTATCAGCTGATGTACCTGACAGGAGTATATATTGTACCTTTTAAGCTATGCAAGCAGTCTCAGACTATAATTAAAGGGATGAGAAATTTATAATGCCTCATTTAGCATCATTATGTAGCATCAGAGTTGTATAGCACAGACCACCTGTTACTGATCTGTGACAAGACTTATCTGCCAGAACATTAGGCACCTGCAGATCTGGGTGTGCAGTTTTGATAGGACTCTAGAATAAAGAGAGACTGATCTGCAATGGCAGATATGGGCCTGTATCATTCACAGCTGAGCTCTACCTATAAACATAGATATATGTCACCCATTCCACTCATTTCCCTGTTGACACTTCTATTTTTATTAACTTGTTCTCTAATGTCTGCAGGTCTTTCACAATGTGTCATCTTTAGTGTGAAGTTAATCATTCCATGTTCATAATAGTTTTTAGATTACAACAATTCCAACAATTAATAAATACAAAGAAAATTCATTCGCTACAAGGTACATTTTAGGAGTGGGAGGTAATCCTACAATGTAAGATGTATCACATGGTATTTATGTTTTAGTGCTACATCTTACTACCCAAATAACAGCCTTGTATAGTGTATTCCAATGTTGGTTGACATTAGAACGCGGTTCTAATGCGGTTGACATTAGAACATTAGAACGGTTGACATTAGAACGCGTAGTCAAAGTTTCATGAATATCTTGCACACTTGGCAGCCCATATTGACACTCTTCCACAAATATACTTGCTGTGCTGTATTTATCCTGGTGGACTCAAAATCTGACACTAGCAAATGGACACATTTCATGTTACGTTGACATACAATTGAATTTGTTCAAATACGACAGTAGTCGAAGTATGCTGAAGTTCAAGTATGTTCATGTGGGCGATATGTTTCTTGAACGAAACAAAACTTTGCTTACAGTTCCAATAGACATAATATATTTTTTATTCATAGGCCAACAAAACTTGAAAACAGGTCAATTTCTTTTGTGACAATTTGAATTTATTAGAGAAGAGGCACCACAGTAAGCTCTGACTAAAACATTATGACTTCACTTTCTAGAAAAGCACCATTTGCCAATTGTGTGATATATTCCTGAAAATTTTACTTTAGTCGACATAAAAACAAGCTACACAGAGCCATTAGTTTGGCAGTAAGACCCAGACACCCAAAACATTAATATCAGCGTTGACGTCTTACATGTAGGATTAGAGTGGGAGGCTGTGATTTTCTTTTGAGCAGATATGTTTTATTTTAGCTCCAAGTAAAAAAAAAAATTCCAAACCTTATAATAGATATAATATGGTGTTATTCTGCTATAAATTCAACTGAAGATGTCTTTCCAGCTGTTGACAGATGGCCATTTAAAATAGTGCCAGTCCCCCACACCAGGACATTAAAACAAGTGCAGGATACTGTTGCATGTATTGCATTATGTTCAGATATTGAGGTATACAATGATAAAAAAAAATGTTCGCGGACATGAACCAACACAACTACAAAGTTTCACTAAATTCTTCAAAATGGACTGGTAGACAAACGCACAGAGATGACAAAACAAAACACAACTCTGCTCTTCACTACCCGTATATACTTGCCAATTAGAGTCCAACTGCAGAGACCCATAATTTGGGTCCGTGCAGTTACGAGTAATCAGTAGAACAAGACAGACCCTGACCTGCAGGTGCATTTTACTTAGTCAGATCATGATCTCTGTTGTTTGCAGTTAGATTCAACTTACAAGCAAGTATATACAGTAAAGAGTGGGGATAAGAATCAGTGTTTCACTTTCACTTGCGTTACCATCTTTTAGAGCTTCATTAAAATTCAGTTTGGGTCTCCCAAGATTTATGATATTTATAGATATATGATATTTATAGATTTATGATATTTATATGAACTCTACTAGCTGGTAGAACTCGGAACAGCCTTTCTTTACTAAACACTGACAAGCAATCTGAAGAACGAGTTTGCTCTTTGTACAGGGTAGAGAGTGAGCAATGGGGCAGAGCAATGAGCTTTTTGCTCTAACTAAAGAGTAATATCAAATTGTTTCTCTAAGACTACATTTGATTGTCTTCAAAATATCAGGACATCTGCTTGGGACTTCTCATTTTTTAGTAAATAAAAAAACCCCTTAAAATGGCCGTTCTTAAGAGTTTAAAAAATACCCATTGTCTGGAGCAATTATTTGAGTACATGTATCTTCCTTTAATTTTAATAGTGAGCATGGCCATTTAGTCTATTGAGTAATTAACTGTTGACTCTCAATCCAGTATGTCTGGGGTCAGAGTCCATATAAATTTAAATGTACAAGCCAAGCCTTCTGGGACTAACCATTTCAGCAGGAGGGAGGGAGATTTTATTTCCAATTATGACCCCCCCCCCTCAAGTATTTCTCCAGCTGCAACTAATATGATAGACTGAATTAATTATTTTTGTTACAAATCTGAGCTAGATTATTTTTTCAAGCTGTTTGGGCACTGGAATTATTTTTCCAACATAACCCCAGATAGCCTTAACTTCAGAAATAAAAATGGTCAAAATGAAACAAATTTATTAAAATAAACCAAACATGTACATTTGAAAACTTTCTTTACAAAATTTGACACTAGCAAATGGATGCATTTCTGTGTTCTATACACCTTGCAGCTACATAATTTGTGAATACAGCATCAAGAATTTTCTATGCCTAGAAAAAATATCAAACACCTTTGTTTAACACTGGGCAACCTCAATCACAAAGTTGTATCTATTTGAAAATTTCCACCATAATTGATTAGTATCCTCCAAATGTACCTGAAATATCAACAACCTGTCCAGTTCATGTCCAGTATATACTAACTTATGAGCCCAACTGCGCAGATCCAGATCTGCTTTTAATGGCATATCTGGGTCTATGCAGTTTCTTACTAGTAATCAGTAGAACAACATAGACCCTGATCTGCATGCCCATTATGCTATGGTAGATCAGTATCCTTGCTTACAGTCTGTCTTGATTTATTAATGTACATGGTAATCAATATTAATCCAATGATTATCAGAAGAAATGGGCTGTGTTACAGAATGTACAATAAAATGACTGACTGATTAATATAAAATCTTGTTCACTTGGAATGCATTAAAACAAATATTGCATGTTTAAAGTCGATTAATTTGGGTTTAAAAAATGCAAACATGCTTATTTTCTAAAATTCTTTACTGCAAAACATAAAAAAGTTGGAAATAAAATATGACTGCAACAATTTATTCATCTCTAGTGGCTAGTAATTCACAAAGGTTTCTTAAAAATCACTCTTTCCATTCTTAAACAAATATATAACTAATTTTTCCTCTTTAAATATCCATCTTTATAGATGGCAGCACTTGTACATGATGCCAATAAACTCCCTGCCTCCCTAGTAGAACACATCATTCAGTGGAAGCTCCTATTAGGAAAAAAATCCTCTAGACAAGATATTTGAGTGCTGGTCATAAAAATTTAAAAAATGCATGAATACACACTTGAATTTGTAAAAAGGACCTGGTATCCATCTCCCTTTCCGACCTTGTTGGTTTGAAAAAAGTGGAACAGTTCCCCCCTGAGTAACCTTAAGGATTCCTAAACATGTACACTGTGCAATTCATCTGACAAGATTTCTGTAAAATGTCTCATCTTATATGGTTGGGGTTATGTACCATAGAGTTCATCAAGGATGGAATGAAATCACACACCTCCATCACCCACTGGCAGGGGGCTGGTTCTGAGATAGCCCATATGTAACAGAAATTTTGAGCACTGCCCCTAGTCGAGATCCAAGCCTGGCATAGGGTCTTTGGGTGGTCTAAGGTCAGCAAAACTTGTCAATGTGAAAAGCCCATCTTCCTCCCACTTCCCCTCTTCCTCCCCAACCACCTAAGTAGTGGATCTTAAAATAAACTTATGAGTAAAAACTACCACATGTATTTGCTCAGTGTTCATTCATCCAAAATGTGAAGCCGAATGTTCTGCAGTCAAAATTGAGATAGGGGGGTCATTGAGTAGAAAATGGATCACAAATATCCAAACCCATTTCTGGTTTATTCAAGGAATTCAAACATATCATGACAGGCATTTGTATCATGGATTAATTAATTTCTGTAAAATGTATTTATTTTCCAACACAGCATGTTCTTAATCAGTTGTGCAATGAGACTACTGCATGGTTTTCTACAATTTCTGTGTCCCTAAAATAAATGTGTCCAGTTAAGCACACTTATTTCTGTGGACAAGATGTACTGTTACTGAAGTAAATAAACCAAACAAGTGGGTCTTGTTACTTAAATAGCAAGTTTTGTAGGACAGTCGATATTGTAACAAACCTAGCCTTGTAAATAAAAAAGCAATGAAACGGGTGCTCTTAAAAGTTTAAATTAGTACATAAAAATGAAGCAAGACCTATTAAAGTTAAAATTAGTACTAAAAAGCTAGTGAAAAGTTTGAAATGTGTACTCCAAAAGTAATAGACAAGTATAATGGCATGTTCACAGGACACTGTGTATTGGCCTCCAAAAGTAATAGACAAGTATAATGGTATGTTCCCAGGACACTGTGTACTGGCCAAGCACATACTTAGTGTACCCTTCAAACATGCTGCATGTGCAAGGGATTTTCTAGTGAAAAGAGACTTAAAAAATGAGGCAAGATCCTGATTGGATTGTGAAAAAGTTGCATCAGGTCAAGGTTAGTCCATCATAAAAAGAAATGCAAATAGCTCATCCTCATCCCCAAAAACAGCAACAAAATAAGGACTTTAAATACACTGTACATTTCTGACAAAATGATGACCAAATCTGAAAAAATATAATATCTAAAGTACAAAATTTGTGTCGTCACTGTTCAGCAAATGGGGAATATTTATTTGATTTTCATTCCCATATTGTGGGTTGAAACATCCTAGAACTAACCCTGATCAGATTTACTGTATTGGTCAAAATAAAGGGTGTACTTTAATACTTTGGAATTTTAAAGGGGTCACTTGGGGTTGCAAATAGTCCCCAATCCTAATGCAAATGGGTTCTAATGTCAAATATGTTGAAATTAATGCAGAATTCACAATTTACAAAATTTACTTACTTATCACTTTACTTCAAAGGAGATTACTAAACAAAGCACACTTTCCAACATTCATTTATGCAATAATACTTTAGAAATATCACTAAAAAAAGTATCTTTCAAATATCATTTTAAATATACCTTTCAACTGACATAAATGTAAATGACCAGAGATGGATTCTCAGTCTTTGGGAGAGTGCAGGTGCATGTTGCTAAATGTGCTATTAGCACCAGTGACACAGTGACAAAATAGATCATGAGAAAAAACATGACCAGATCAACTGTACTGATTAAGCACACTATTAACCCATAGAAAGGTCAATCATCTACACCAACAGGGAACCAGCAAATGAGGGCAGGGTAAAGGGAAACTGCATGATTATTAAAGTCAACAGCAAAATGCTTTTCAGATATTCAGCAGATAATGTCCTGCGAAAAATCGGACTCAATATTTAAGCTTTTTAAATTCTTTGTCAGGTAGAGTTACAAAGATCAAACTGTAACATCAAGTATCAAATTGCAACATCTGCAGTTTCAATCTAAACCTAAGTAGTTAACTACACCTTGGAATCATACTTACAATTTACATTTAGAAATTTACTATACTCTTTTTAGCCTGATATTCATTTTCATTTACTTAATGGTCATTGTTTAAACCCTATTCTGAATGAGTGATGGCATTATTCTAGTCATTAATAATAATGTATAAAAAATGAAAGCACTTTTTAAAATATTAGTCTGGTATTCAGTGCAATATTAAAAGATTTTTTTTACATTTTATCCCAAACAATACATTATGCTCCCAAAAAAATGTTTCTGGTCAGGCAACTGCTGACCATAGCACTTTTTATCCCCCGACTTTAATAAAAAACAGGAAAAAAATTATTTAAAAAAGAAAATTTCAACATTTGTGCATCTTAATTTTACCCAGCAGTGTGCAGTACATTTAGATGCTAATCATTATTATTTGTTTACCAAATAAATAAAAAAAATAAAAAAACCTTACCTAACTACCCTAATTTTAAAATCAGTGCAATAGAAAACACATTTTTTCCTTGTCAGACATAAAAATTCCATGCAACAGTTACTTTAAAAAAGTACTAGTTGACTCGTTAATACTTTTTGAAAAATGCTTTTACCTGAACTTAAAAAAACAGTATTTATACTCATACCAATATACTTTCAAACAAATAATGCACTCTTGTCTGGTTCTCTCCTCCTCAATGAAATCAAGACAGGTTCAATGTATTTGTAGTGAGATCAGAAACTGTTTAAAGTTGACCAAGTTCGTTTAGTAATTAATGTATAAAGGACACTGACAAGTGACACATTATCAAATGAAACAGTACAACTGCTGATCATCAGAGGTAAGTTATATTCTACAAACACTATCTTTATATTTTACAAACTCCCTGCAAATTTCCGAAATGGCAAATGATGGGATTTATAAAGGTACTATATATACTCACTTGTAAGGAAAGTCCAATTGCAAACTGCATAGACCCAGATGTTGTCGCATAATATGCTAGCAGATCTGGGTCTCTTCAGTTTGTTATCAGTGATCAGAAGAACAAACAAGACAGATCCTGATCTGCAGGTAAATTATGCTATGGCAGAACAGGATCTTTTTTGTTTGCAGTTTAGACTTCACTTATAGGTGAGTATATATGACAGTGTGGGAATGTATCAACTCTTTATATTCAAATGTGACCAAATTACTCGTTTTTAACAAAATGCAATCAAATTTGTTTCATAAAACTGAATTTTTTAAAAGGATTTCTCAAAAAATATGGGTTTTAATTTCACTCTGCTTTATCAACCGAAACAAATGAACAGTCCTTTCATAAAACTATGTATCATGTGCAACAGTTGGTAAAAACTTGAGAGTACTAATCAATGGATCTAAATCATCTGTGCTTTACACATGGATTTTGGGGATGGGATAGAGTCACCCTGTTCAATGTCTGCCCGAATTATCAGCAAGGAAAAAAGTTGTCCATACAAATCCCAAAGCATTATGGTTCCGAGTCACACACACTTACCATATACATATGCTCTCTTCAAATGTTAAACCAACAGTATATTTCAGCAAACAACTAATGTTATGTTTCAGCTTCCTTTCCTCCTGTTTAACAGTAATAAACTTTTGATAATTATACACAAAATCATTTCTTATATGCTTTACTGCATTTGTAAAGTTTGTTAAAAATTTATTTTGTTAACCTATATCTTTTTTTTTTTCCCAAATATCTTGTGATCATATTGAAGACAAGCTGTAAAAAAGCCCATAAAGTGAGATGTCTGGCAAATGTTGTAGAATTTACATGGTAGGACACTGAAAAATCTTTCTATGAAATTGTTTCGAAAAGTAACTACTGTAGTTTCACATCATGTAGTAATAGGAAGGGTTTTAATTAAAAACTAAAGCTTTAGCCAAAATGTCTGCAAAAAATTAATGTGCAATCATTTGTATTTCTCCCATTATATATCATGCTCATGCAACATGCAAAGGTTTTGATAAGTGGGTGATGTGTTAATTTAAATATAAATTTGACATTTTGAAACATGGAGGATGGTGTATCATCGAACAAGGAGTGTTTCAAGAGGATGATTGTTAAAACCAGTCATACCAGCAAGGTAAAAACATTTCAGTTACTTTTCCTGCAGAGCAAGGACTTTTCTTTGTTCTGTATCTACTTTACTCCTACTATAATTGTACACAACACATAATCTGCAAACAATGGCACTTGTCCAACTGGACAAAAACAAAGTGACATGCCCTTCCTTAGCCAATGGTCATCAATGTGAGTGAACAAGCAGAATTCCTTTTAGCCCTGCATATAGTACAGGTCATATACATTAAAACACTACAATATTAAACAATGGAAGAAAACTCCATCAGAGCTGCACCCAGGGTCCCAAGTGGAGAGTATGAAATGTTCCACACCAGCCAAATCTGTGGGACATGCAACATTTTAATGGGACAAAGAAAACTAGCTTTACATAATGCACTAGTAGTGCTAAACAAAAGACCCAGACAGTCTTAATACTTTTACGATTATTCCACCTCAGCTTTGTAATCTGCAATGAACTGTCATCTTTTCTTACACATAAAAGTTTTGTAATAAACATTTTATCATGTGCTCAAGTAAATGGGTCAAATGTTAACCTGAAATGAGCTACCATGAGGAATTTTCCATGTTTCCTGCTCTCATTTAACTTTACTGTTCACTCATTATCTACCTCAGTTCTACATATAACTATAAACTGCCATACTGCAGACATCATAGAGATATGAATGAAATGTTAAAAATCGAAATCACACACAGAATCCTAACCAATGGTGCGACTTTAACATAGAGAATATGCAATACCACTAGCCGTCAAACACTTACATTGCAACACAGCTGACTTTTCACGTTATGTGCACTGTTTTAAAAATGGATATTCACTGCTAGCTTACAAACATTATACCTAAAGAAAAGTTGTAGGCATATTTTTCTCTTTTCTTTTAAAGAAAAATAAAACTGCAGGAATCCTTCAGTCCTTTGCTACAAGTACAAAGCTATTCAAGGATAGAATTTTTTTTCTTGGTTTTCATTTTTTATTTCACTTTAATATGTTACTGGTTATATTATGCCAAGAAAATGAAAACCACGTGCCTTTAATGAGACATACAAACCACTGGAAAATATGTAAATCAGTGTCAAAACAACAGCAAACTTTAATCCTAGCAGTAATATTTCATGCCTCATTTTGACCCAATGAATTCTTAATCCCTCCGTTTTTAAGTTCAATGGACAATTTCAAACTTGTGTCCATGTTTTAAAAACAGTACAACAATGTTTCAAGATGGTCAAACATAATAAACTAAGGATGAAAATAAATATCTACTCCTTTTAGATATAAAAAAATAGACTACCAAATAATGACTACATAGATGAAACAATGCCAGCTTGTAGATACAAAGGATGGGTTTTCTTTCTACCACAGATGGATCAGATTATATACTTACTTTGCAAGACTATAACAAAGTTCCTTGTAATATACAAATATACACAAATAAACAAAGAGTAAATCACACAAATGTTGAATTGGGATCCAAACAATGGTTTTTGTCTACAACAAAACATTTTTACTACCCACCCCAAAGATTTATGACTGATCCATCCAGTGAAGACCAGTGCATAGTCAAGCAACCTAAAGAACATGTAACAATGTTTTAAACTGGATTCTAAAACAATTATATACTGAGCATACAATTGTATATAATTTTTGGCACTGAGACTTTTGCTACATAGTAACAAAAGTAATACTTTGGAATTTCCATTCATAAATATTCAAATATGTTCAGAAAATGAATAAGAAGGGTAATCTAGACTGATGTAATGCATTCCATAGCTCTATCCCTGGTCCCTAGATTTACCGGAGTAAGAAAGGTAGCAGGATTATTCAAATATACATCACATGTATGTATATATATAATTCCTTGCAACATACTAATTAAAGGTATCATTCTTCCAATAATCAAAATAATTTTTCTTTTTTTTCCCTCTAAGATGTTTGATGAAATATGTCCAGTTTTTACATGGCTTTCTATCTGGAGGCTGCTATGTTCACTGTAAGCATTTACAATAAAAGAATATTTTGGAACAGACAAACTTCTGCATGTGCCAAACCAAAGTAAAATATATAACACACACACACACACACA
>QKMX01047247.1:0-11319 GCA_003401595.1 Venustaconcha ellipsiformis
CTGGCCGCCATGTATAGCCTATCTTGTACAGAAAAATGGCGTTAAACTCTACAACAACATCATGCATAAATATTTCCATCTTTTGAGGCAGCTGCTACTGCAGAATATATCACAATTTCATGCATCTCACAAATCAACCATCCAATATAAGTTTTTTTTCTTCTAATTTATCCCCGACATATTCCATTATCCACTTTTATTCATCTATTCCCATAATTATTTCATTCATAAATTCCGTCAAGATTTTAAATTTAAATCCCATTAGCATTTCAATCACTCTTAAATTCAGTCAAGATTTTAAATGAACACAATTCGTAACAGTATTCATACAATCGTCAAGTTTCACAAATCCCACCTACCCAATTTGACTAAAATGTTACCAATATAGTTGAAGAGTTTGTTTCCATGAATATTGTGAACTACTTAGTCCCATTTGTAATAGTTTTGAGAATTTCACCCAGGTACAACATGAAAATGTGTTGGTTCGGCTACCGATTTAATCTCCAACTTCCCATCAGATTTTACATTTTCCGGTTTTTAAATTTAGACCAGAATAACGCATTGGTTGTAAAGTTTCCATGATATGTTTTTAATGACGTAAAAGCAGATTACGTTATTGAAAGTCATGTCATATGTTTCGTTCTCACAACATATTCTCCAGGAAACGTTTTGATTCCTGGGGCCCACAATTGTTTCATGGTGTTTTTTTTACAATTTCTGATAACTATATAAACTTAATTTCGAACAAAAAATACCTTTCTGCATGACTTTTATTTTTAAAGTAGGTAGAGTTAGTACATTTCTTAAATATAATTTAGTGTATAGTCTTATTCATATGATATAAAAGGACATGTGGTCACAGGGACGTTTATTTGAATAGTCTCTCTCTCTCTCTCTCTGAAGGCTGTTGTGGCCCATGGGTCATCTGCACAAAGTCTTTGCACATTCATACAAAAGTACGCTGACTTTATCCTGTATTTAGAAGATAGTTCATTATGATGTCATGATTACACTTTGACGCAAACAGCTTGCAACCTGCTAAGATCGTCAACTTTATGTTCCATTACTGCAAGTAAAGAATGTCTTGAAACATTTTCTATCGTATTCTGCAAATTTTGTCCATTTCTGTACTAAAGCTACTGTAGAGAAATTATTGCATTAAATGCAGTCTAAATTGAGTTGGATGCAGTTATTACAGAGTAAGATGTTCTCCATTATACAACCTAAATGGAGCAGAATTATCTTACCCAGGGAAGGACTCACTGTTAGAAGTATGGTTATAAGCCTAGGATTTTTGTATGTTTACACAGTTTTCTTGAGAAACTGACCCCTAGCTGCTGAAAAAAAAAGCTAAACACATTGTCATCCTAGATTGTAGCAAGAAAGAAATAGTGCCTTTTCACCATTTTAAATGCCAGATATCTTAAATTGTCAGACTATTTTTAAACATTCATATTGAACCATTAAGTAACTGTCCGAGTATCTAAAATGTCGTATTAACAAATTTCAATAAATGTCAGATTACTTAAGTTGTCAATATAGGATGCTTGTTCAACATAACAGGGTATAAACTGAAGTATCGATGCAGCTACATGCAAACAATGCTCGAAAGCTAATTAAGCAAGACTTTTTTTCTTTTCTTTAGTTTTCAGAGCAGTTTTTTCTCTCATAGATGCACGCATAAATAAAGTATGAATATTATTGTGCTTATAATATTGCCACATATGTGACAAAAATCATTGATCACAACACTAGCAATTGAACAAAACAATTTATCTTTTATAATATATTGTGTTGTCGTCTAGATGCATCCACTCATCAAGTTTCATCAGTATGCAAACTGCAATGATAAAAGGCAGATTTATCAGCAGCATACGCTTTTAAAAGTAACTGTTGCGAATTGTTGTGATACAGATTTCAAGATGAAGACTTAGACATCATAATTCCAGACTTGCTGTGCAAATTGGGGAAAATATTCAACAAATAAATTTGGCATGCTTTAAACAGAATTTTAGGTGCAAATTAAGTATCTGCTTTTATTGTACACTTCTTCTAACTCAATTCTCAAATTTAACGTAAAATCAATGAACAGTTCAACTAACGAACTTACTGATTGCATTGCCTTTCTTAAAGTAGTTACTTCATTCAGTGTGACGTTGTTCTAGGACAATGTGACCATCCATTATGATCCAGCTTTCAAATAGCTCCCATCACATGCCAGAAAAAGCAGCTAGTCCGTCAGAACAGTTGGATGTTGGTGTGTTTCGAGTAATATTAATAGACGAATCGTGTATTTCTTACAAAGCATTATATAAAACAAATGACGAATAAATAACCTCAGTTTTTTTATGACCACCTGTGAATCTGGGGGAGATGAAAAGATAAACAACTTGCCTGCAGTCTGTATTCAATAGACGCTTGTCACTCTAGTAAACTCTTTTACAATTATGCAATGTTGGATGACAAATACTACTTCCAGCTCCAAAAGTGCGCGTAAGGTGGGGGTGCACTCTGCATATATTATGAACTTCTGAGAGTGGTAGGTGTAATAGGAAGTATAACGTGCGGGGAAATCTGGAGAATTCGCTTTCTTTTAAACCCTATGCAAAATGCGAAACATCTGAGCGCCACCAGAACATGTAGATGAAATTGGATTCAAAGATGCATCAAGAGGCTAAAATCCAATCGCAGCCAAGGATTACAGTACCATTCAAAAGGATAACAGTACCATTCAAAACGGTAACAGTACCATTCAAAAGGATAACAGTACCAATCAAAAGGATAACAATACCATTGAGAAGGATAATTGGAACATTGCAAAAGATAACAGTACCATTCAAAAGGATAACAGTAACATTCAAAAGAAATACAACAAACCAAATCAATATTTAAAAATAGTTTTGTTAGAGAAACTTTGGCATTATGGAAACAGGGTGCATTTTTAAGAACATGAAAATTATGTCAACTATCCAGCTGCATTCTGCTGATGTGGATGCATTTTATCCAGTTTCAGCAATCCATTGCTGGAACTCCTCTTTCCACAGACTCTGCTGCAAGGTGTGTGTGTGCGTGTGTGTGTGTAGGTGGGGTGGGGGAAACGTGGATCAAAACAGGGGATTGTCGACCTCAAAAATGCGGCGTCGACTTTCGGGTTCCACCCAATCGCCAGTTTGTAATCTAGCCTAAAAAGAAATCAGGGACAAAAATGATACGAATTACCACCAGTCAACAAAGCCTCTATTCTGTAATCCTTGCCTACATAAATGTTAATTTTCTTGTTATAAAATGACAATTAGAGTCATGCATAAAAGTGTCTAAAAGTAATGTAAGTAAATTTAATTTTTTGTTTAAAAAGCTTAGATTTGACTGACTTACGTATACCATCTGCGATATACTAAACTGAATTTGAGTGAACATCAACATATTTTTAGGCAGAACTAACTCATGAAAAAATATTTTATTTCATTGGTATTTAGATTAACTGATTTAACTGGCCTATATGTGTTTTGCGTTTTCCAGGTTTTCCACGTTTGTGATTTTCCCTATGTGTGATTGCTTGCAGATTTTCAAGGCTATTATCTGTTCTATCTGGGATTATGTGATCTATAAAAAGACCGTCATCCATCACTCCATTGAAACATTCATAAACAATCTATTTGAACAATACATGTTTGACTTTCACGTAGCCTTGTTTAGCTACATCACCAACACGTGTCTTTAATCGACAATTTGTGATAACATTACTATGTTTGCCTCATAATTAACAAATGTTGGATTTTCTAAAACTCATCAAGTCAATTTTTTTCAACTTGCTCCATATAAATTACTTTTACTTTAATGAAACTTTTTTTTATTAATATATCTCTTGAGATAATGTTTTTTTTTTGTGTTTCATCTTTATATCATCGGAAACATTTTGTTAATTGCAGCATCTTTTCAGCGTTCGAATTTCTTTGACGCCGCATGATGTACAAAATTATGTTTTCCTCTTGACGCCAGTTCCACATTTTAAACATAGTTTTGGTCCATGGCTTCCACGGCGAACATTAGGCACATGATATCCATAATAACCACCAAGGCATTTTTTTTCCCTTCACATTAAGAACTATTATTTGCTTGTGACATTATTTGTATAATATTTCGGGAAAAGTTCCATTAAAGAAATACTTGTCTTAATTGTATAATTAGCAACTATAAAGTAGAAAGCAGCAAAAACATTTCGAAAACAGTATTATAATCTCATGGAATTAATACCAGAGTTTCCAAAGTCAAAAATGCTCAAGAAATATTGCGAAATCAGATTGAAACGTTAAAAACCTGAACAGAATTTCAGATATTGTCGGCGATTGAATCAGAGACAAAACCAGATAGGATTTTTGAAGGAGAACGCTACTATTAAACCAGAATTCACTACTAGACTTTATTTTAATAGATTGATAGAAAAAACTAACTGCCATTTGAATTGCATTTACACGGTTATATCGGAATGTCAAAGATGAGTTTATCCGATGGTGCTGCTCATATTTTGTCAACATTCACGATAGATCATGATGCTGCATTTATTGATGCTACAATGAATGACAAACGCGGGAGAACTATTATTAATAATTTTGCGGATGATAAGCGGCATTTATTCAGATAAAGTTTATTGTCGAAGACGACGTTGACCAGGATGGCCCTATCGTTGATTATCCGCTATAAACTAGATCCTTTTAAAGCCATAACAGTGGTGTCACAGTGGGTAAAATGATCCAAACCAGGTAGGCTGACTGTTATTGACCAGCCGTATTATACTAATTCATATCCAGTGTCCGCATTAGATTATTGAGTCTACAGTTGAAACGATCCTCATATTATTGCTCTTGCACCGATGAGAACAGGTACGTTAAATTGTGTGAATTAACGTGTCAGAGAACACTTAAAAGACTGAAGACGAGGAAATGGACTTATATAGTTTTTTACGGATAAAAACAATGAATGAATAGGCCGAGTGTCTTATCAACGTATCGATTAAGATGTTCCAACAGCGTTTATAGATCATAACAGTCACGCGATGACTGCAGCAGAAGTAAATATTCCACGAGAAAAAAGACTAGATTTTATCACAGTGATATTTTGGGGAGATTTATAATATTAGTAAAAGTGACCCTATATCGATCGGGCCATTTCATAGTGATGAATCCGCCGAATATTAATGGTGACTAGTTTGTACTACCATCTTGGGTACTTTATCGGAATGAATCTCTTCAACACCAATTGCGGTAACGTATATCAACGACGGCGATGTCAGAGCCTATGCTATCGTCTACATAAATGTGGCTCATATAATACAACAAAAAACAGTTATGGCGTCCAACTGCAAATACATTTCTTGACGACATTACAATTTTGTGTCTAATTTGGATACGACGGTCTCTGGAACACAAATTACAATCCATCCGATACGATCACTGTTGATAATATTGCTTTGTATCCGGCCAATTGTCTTGGATATGGTGATTACAATCAGTATTTTGAACGATTCGGTCAACACACGAAATGTCCAGAGTATCAATAAATTATCCGCTGCATGTCGACTACGATCTAACTGGATTTGTTGAGATCGAATCATTTTATATTTCAACATATAATCTTCTGGCTAAACCAGATACCATTGTTAATCTCAATGATTGCTGTGCAAAATATTAACGTGGGAGGGATTCAATATTGTTATTGCGATATTTGCTTGATGCGATGATTCTTGCATCATTAACTGTGACAACTGCGATAATAATTAACGGCCAGCGAAGACAATCTGGCTACCTCGCGAAGAAAAAAATACGTGTAAGACAAATTACTGGAAACGTTATCGTTGTTACATCATCTAATAGTGTAAAAGCGGCTGTATAATATTAATTATTGACCATTAAGAACTAGATGTTGAGATCGCAATTACGGTGGCAAAAGTAATAATTGAATGTATCACTGATATCGATGATGCACCATCCGTCAAGGGTCTTGATGGTAGGGGTGTCAATAATATTGTGGTTTACGATAATGTCATGCTTGACAAACGAACAAAACCAGACAGAATATTTTGACGAGGCAGACATAAAAGCACAGACGTAATATATTTTACTCAGCGGTACACTCAAATCCCCAAGGTGATTAGAGATGACTGTAATTGTTTTGGTTAATTTTAACGGTTTGGCAGACATACATTGCGAAATATTCATCAGACTTAGTGCCCCGGCGACATGGACATATATAAATTTTTAAACGTTATCCCACATGCTCAAAGAAACCCGTATCGATTTATTACAATCATTTTACACGATCTAGCAAAACGATATCGAATTGGTCTAGATAAAATATTTGCTTGACCACTACCACAAGTAAATAAAGTATCGTGGTTTTGTAATAAAT
Organism: Venustaconcha ellipsiformis; assembly: GCA_003401595.1. Classification (NCBI taxonomy): domain Eukaryota; kingdom Metazoa; phylum Mollusca; class Bivalvia; order Unionida; family Unionidae; genus Venustaconcha; species Venustaconcha ellipsiformis. Next base: position 6,406 of record QKMX01047247.1, read on the forward strand.
AACGACTTTCCGTAAAATAATTATCAACATAGAATCTCTGTGTCAGTGACCTAAGTGGCCAATGCACATGTACACACGTGGTCTGTTTTATTTGATCAATAACAAAACAGATTTTAGAACATTGGTAAAATTAGAGTTAGGCACACATTAAATGGCCTGTTACATGTATTACACAGATCATCTGCTTTCGCTAGTGAGGAATTACACAGATCATCAGCTATCGCTGGTGAGGAATTATCTGTCTATCTGCGAGAAGATGTACATCCTCTCTGTGAGGAATTATGAATGTCTGTCTGTGAGAAATTATAAATTCTTTCAGTGAAAAATTCAATACGAATGAGGAATTACAAATGTTGTCTCTCTGTATTTCAAAAATAGCTGGCCGTGCTTATAACAGATCACATGACCTCACAGGTGCACTTATTTATAATTGATCACATAACATCACTGGTGCACTTATTTATAACTGATCACATGACTTCATAGGTGCACTTATTTATAACTGATCACATTATCTCATAGGTTCACTATAAATTAAAATTCAATATCTGCTACTGTAATAAAAATATAATTATAAGAGAGTTATACATTTTGTTATGTTATATTATAAAATCTTAACATAATTATAAATATTCTGTCTGTTAACACTGATATTTCTTAACATGCATCTTCCAGCACTATCTTATTTGACAGTAGCGTTAGTAACACGGTTAATGCCTTTACTCGATGTTTTTCGTGGGAAAATTCGTTCCAGTTCCGATTTGAACCATTCACGCCACGGTCATAATTTGTAGGTCTTTTATTAAATATTAATACTGGTGGTGGGGTCCGCGCCTGGCACAAAGTAATCAGCATATGTATTGATCACTGAAATTAGTTCCCCATCACCTCCTCAACCCATCAAGGGATGTAGATTTTGCACCGGCGGCTTCGCTTTGCGTGATAGGCGCAGTGGTGTAGCTAGGGTTGGTGTCAACCAGTGCGGTAACGAATGGTGTCATCTCCATGGACCTCCTTTCTGCACAAAAATTTAAAAGTTTTATAGACAGTCATTTTGATGTCTCCCCATTTGATAGTGTCACCCGGTGTGGTCCGTACCCATCGCATCCAATTAGTAACGCCATTGGCTAGGCGTGCCAAAATTATAAATGATCCGTAGATATCCTGCTTAAGGTAGAGCGTGTGGTGGACAGCCCTTTGAATTGTTTGACACACTAATAGATAAATCCACTTATTGCATTTATTGACTTTATTGCATTTAATGAATGAAGACAACATTGATTAAATGAATGGCAGGAAAGTATTAACATTAATATTTCTTAGATTGAATACAACAAGATGGTCTCGCGGTTCGACTTGATTTTGAAAAAAAATCAACGATGATTATGAAAGGACGAGAAGAGTTCAGATAAATACTAGCCGCAGAATATCGTGCTATCAATTATTCGAAATTAAAATGAAATTGCCTTTGGCTATGTGAGCGTGTGAGACAGATGAAAAACTTTTTTTGGAATTTTTTAAAGATTAAAAAAACACATTGAGAGTAAAACATAATTATCAACAAAAATGATATTTATGCTAGTTTTTTGTTATTGGTGACGGAATGCGGTATTTTTTTGTCTTTGGCATTTTCATGGCGGAACATCTCTTGGTGGACAGTGTCATCCAAAAGACAAAAACGTTTCCGTCACAATGATGGATTATAAATTCGTACATAAACAGGACTAGAGGGCATTCATATTATCAAATGACCTGGTGGGAGGTCTGGAGAAATGCTGTAAAGAACATACCCGTGTTACCTTGCATATAAGCATGTGATTCACCTATGGCTACCATCAACTGCGTCACAGACAAGATTTACAGAAATCGTAGATGTGATATTAACTATACCCTGCGATACATGACAACCGTCGCAGGAGTGATCGTTATGACATCGAAGAATCACTGGAGAACCGCTTATTTTCTGCCATGCTGAATATATCTTAGGAAAAAAATTCGTCAATTATAAATGAAAGATCCGGTTGCATTTTTCGGCATCCAACCCTGGTATTTTGAATGTAGGCATTTGATCTTCAGTGTATGTAAAATAATTAATATTGACTTATTGGATGATCCACCTCTAACGATTAAATAATCTTTGGCTTGAATTGATGTTTATATCAATGATTTATTATAGAATTCTGCATCAGATCTGATAAAGTTTAAATAAAGTTCAGATACTTTACTGACACAATAATTTATTGTTTAAGTCATTCATTTGAATAGTCAAGTCTATACCTTTCAAGTAGATTTCTCAGCTCATTTATTCTTTATGTTTACATATTATTTGATCGATTAGTAATTTTACTAGAAATCACCATTTCTTCCTCTGTCTTTGAATGTTCTTCCGTCATTGTTGTATCAGTAAACCTCCATGAAGTGTATTTTTCATCACTTGTGGTAAATCTTCCAGCAGTATAATCTGAATAAATCGATCATTGTTCGTGGCTTCTATAAATTGGGAAACCACAACAATATAGGCCTCTTCTCGTGAATTCTTTCTTGACTGGTAAATAATGAGATAGCATTGGTTGTGGATGACCAAAATCGGGGCTTCCAGCCGCCATATCAGCACGGTTCTGATCGACAATTTTTATGTCAACATCGTTCATATTTCGGTAGGGGCACTCAGTGTTTACTCAAGTTCATTGATAATGATTCTTTTATCGTTATTTATTTGATTCAACGCTGAAGTTCATCATTGGTTTATTTGATTTGATGCAATATTATTGGAACTTCGAAGACGTTCCAGTCGGGATCCTTTAACCCATCCAGTTTCGTTTAATAGAATAACAGTGAATTGTTAGCGTCTACTCCATCAAATGATGTTGATCTGACATTTGGCCAAATATAATGTCTTAATTGTGCCAGTGCGATCTCAAGTGACCGACCATTACGCGCTTTATAGAAAATGGAATACTGATATCGAATTCTGGCCGCGATTAAATCGCTGAATTCATCGTGATCGTCGGTGGAATTTCGTTGGCGATAATTTGTTCCAGTCGGACAGTTATTTCTGAGGTCATTATTTTCTATACTGCGGATTCTAAATGTAGCATTCGCAAAGGTAATATGGGCAACATTGCTGCCTGCGATGAGATGGTTTCGCTCTTGTTATATTGATATAAAATATTGCAAATTTCAGCAAATACACTATCTGATATTACACCATCGTTTAACCACGTTGACAGTATCGATGTTATGTTTATAAACGCATGCGTCGCTGCTCACGTTATTTCTGTATGTTCTTGTAATTTCTTATCTGCACATGTAGATCATAATATTAAGGAAACCAGCAACACCGACAACAACAGTGACACCGATTCTAACCAAACCTCACTGATAAACTACCGATTAATGTCGTTGTTTCAGCGACAAGCGAGGACATCGCATATAGCGTTGTCCGTGACGATTATACGTCTGCTATTTTTTTTACTTGTTGTGTGCTCGTGAATTTGCCAGAGATGCCATCCACGCACATGTTTGATTATAGCTGTAGGATTGTGTGGGATTCATTGCCGCAGTATCTTATACTAAATAATCAACTGAGTCGTTGGTGCGACGAATTCCAGACACCACCAATACGTCGCTGGGGATAATACTTTGTCTTCTGGATCCAAAATCAATATTTCCTCGGTATTTTGATTTAACACGACATACACGGTTTCAAAAAATCTGTAGGTGTAATAACGTCAGGGATATGTCCTAAATTTCACAGCACTAGGCACTGAGAGCCTGTACACCCGGGTAATTTCAGCGGTATGTTTGATTCAGTTCTAATGCTGTAACCATGTTGTATAACCGGATGCTAATGTGTATAGCGCGTTAATGAACGAAGCCTTATCTATTACACAAGCTCTGATCTTTTTTATCGTTTCATCGATCACAGCGAGTTGTTTGAGAATTTCGATTAGGTTAATGTGGGCGAAATTTGGAAATCAAAAAACTATATTAGAAACACTATTTATGTTTCTGCGAAAATTTATTAACGAACCCACAATAACACCATATTCAGATCACAACTTGGTAAATTTATCATACGTTGTAGTTAAGGCGATATTGGTTGTGACGTCTTTATCGTCCAGGCATTTCTTCGTTGCGGCGTCATCGCTGCTTCTCTCAGAACGACAAGTTTCATTTCATTTCATTTTGAGTTCACCAGTCATTGTATCACCGACTTTGGCAACACGTTTAAAAATCTCTCCTATGTTACCTCCGATTGATACGCTTGAGTCTATGATTTTTCCACCATCAGTAAATACCAGATTATGGTTTAGTACGCCTGAGACGTGCGCAATAATATGGATCAATTTGATTTTGCTCGACATTAGCAACTCATGCTGATCATGAAAACCAATAACTTCATCCCGATCAACCCCGGGAAGACTCATAAGATCAGCAAGTTCGTCTCGTGTTTACCACTGCTGTCAACCATGATGCCGTTTTGTTAGTGTTACTTTACCAGCATTACACCCACTAATCGTATCGCTAGAATGCATTGTTGTCGGTGGCCTTTCGAACCAGTGACATCGTATGTTTGTCTCCGAAGATTACGTTTCTAAGATGTCTACAGAATCAGAAGATATGCAAATACCAGGTTGAGTCCAGGATTAGTACTCTGCACTGTCTTAAAAGCAGTGCCAGGTCGCGGTATATCACCATATGGTTGTGAACTATCACGGCTTAACTGTACTATAATACTGTCTATCGTCGTGATCATCAGTAATGTCCTTAGCGAACATCATGGGTGGGCCGTCAGACCGTAAATAACCATCGCTGTATCGGGATTGTCCGATAATTGTCGTAGTAACATCAATGTTATCGACTCATGCTTCGATTTGTTGTTTGTTTGTTGTTGGGCTTAACGCCATTTTT
>QKMX01047254.1:0-13825 GCA_003401595.1 Venustaconcha ellipsiformis
AGGCGGATGCTCTAACCACTAGGCCACCGGAGCGGTTACAACAATAAAAAGATATTAACACTAATCAGCCTTTTAATCAGCTCACTTTCTATCGAAACTAAACTAAGCTTAATTTGGTATAAAACTTTGCACTTATTCAAGAAAATGGTGACATTAATTAAAGATTATAATAGCCATCCTACATTCATATTATATCCAAATTCAGGCATGATCTCTTTCTCAAACTAATAATTAACATTTTACTCATTAGTTTTTTTTCTTTGAAAAAAATCTTTTTTTTCACAAACGAACAAATATAAAAATTTTCGTAAGCCACACAATGATCATGATAAATATTCATACATGATCTCTTCCCCAAAATGATAATAAACTTTTTATACATCATTTTTCGTACCTTGAAATAATATGGGTTATTTTTGTGTATGTAAAAATATATCAAGTTCAGAAAGTCATGCCACAATCATGTTATATCCAAATTTGTGTTGTAACACACAATAAATTAATATTGCTTTAGAAAGGCTATGCTGTGCTGTCATTTCTTCATCTTTTTTTATGTCAAAGGCTCAATTCAACCAGTTCAAGCGACCTTTTATTATTATAGTATGTAATTGCCATGGCATCTGATAAAAGTCAATTCATATTTCTGTTACCTCACTAGTAAATCACACAAGTCAAGTACAAAATGTTAACATCAAACAAAACACATGTATAAAGAATGAAGCATCTGACTCATTTCACATAGAATTCATGAAACTATAAGCATATATTCAATATTTGATCACCAAAACTCTGAAAAGACAGGAATTCAAAAATTATACTATACTTTTACTACCAATCAGACTCTAGGCTCTACTTTTCCTACCAATCAGACTCAAGTTTCTACTTTTTCTACCAATCAAATTCAAGAACCTCTACTTTTTGTAACCAATCTGACTCAAGAAACTTTTTCTACCAATCAGACTCAACCAATCACACTAAAGAGACTTTTTTCCCACCTATCAGATTCAAAAGCCTTTACTTTTTCAACCAATCAAAATATTGCATGCTATGAAGATACATACAATTTCTGCAATTACCTTTTACCTCTTTGTGTATGGTCTTTTAGGCAGTTGATACACATGTACCAAAGTTACACAGAGCAATGCACTATAAATAGAACACATTACCTATTTGACTCCATACACATAGGCCTGGCTGTTAACTATAGGTTATATTTAACATAAATTTAAACTATTTTACATTATTGGTACACATCTATTATGTAAAGATAGATTTAAGAGTAAAATCAGATCACTATAGCTGTATAATTATTTCATAGAAGAATTATTTATGTCCTTTAAAATCTTGAGAGAACTTGTTCATCGTTAAACTTTGACGCCGCATGACCAACTGTAGTTGCCATTTCTCATACTTGAAATTTACAAGTTCTCTGTCTGTGTCTATATCACTAAATCATCTGAATTTGATAAATTATAAAAACTTAATTGTTACCTACATCAATATCAGAGCCTTTACTTAAGTTACTGAAGTTTACTTGGTTGTGATTCTAACTGTGCAAACTCTAGAAAGTACTGAATGAAATCCACTGCTTCCATTTTGGAGAGTGGATAATACAACCCAGTTAATTTAAATAACAGATAACGACCAGATCTTAAACAGTGACCACGAAATGGTCATTCATGTCCATGAATGTAGTATCTAACAGGTAGTTTTTCCTGAAGGTAGTGCTACAAAAACCTGCTCAAAATGGCTGATCTTTATAGCAGGAATTGATAGGCGCTTCCATGAGAATGGTGTAGAGACCTGAAAACGTGCTTCCATAAGAATCGGGTACAGGTATCCAAAGGTGCTTACATGAGGTAAAAGGGTAAAAAAAGCACAGGTAAGGATAAGTGTATTTGAAAGTCAATACTCTAATTGCTAAATATTTATCTGTTATAGTTATGGTAGAAAACATGCCAATAAAAAGGACTATATGCACTCACTGATGGCACTGTTCCGTCTTCGCCTTTCGTCATCACATACACTCAGGATTTGTTCCATAACTAACAAGAAGTAAAATTACAGTATGCATACTAAATGCTGGTTAAGGTAATGATTTATCTTGAAACACTGTACTAAAATTGTAAAAGTAAATTCAAACAGTGAAAGTTTATGTACAGCTTCAATTCACTATTTACTTCTAAAGCAAAAGCCAAGTGTCATATGATGAAAGCTATAAAAATAGAACATCAGGTAAAACAACTCTCATCTCACATGTTGAATCAAAGACTTTTAGCTGTATCTGCTTTGTTGTCCTGAAAATTATTTGATTAAATGACCATTTTGATTATTGTATTCTGTGTATGTTTAAAAATTGTGTAAATGTTGTAGCCTTAGAGGTAAAATTTGCTAAATCTGAATTTGTCATGCAAGCTAATGTACTTAATAACATTTCTAGCTTTTCATGAATAACTTCCACTGTATTTAATAGCATTTTATATCTCATGCGAGATGGAAACAATCTGAAGTTCTTGACTTACTTTTTCTCTTTTCTCTCGACAAGGCCATCAAGTCTAATACTTTTAGGAATTCACATTTTTGAGGATAATCTGTTTCCCGGCAGAGATTGTCTGGATCAATCTGAGGAGGTTCCAAAACTGGATGTACAGACTCAGGCTCATCCTCCATCTGTATTGGACTTGTACTCCGCTCTCGATGCAACCGTCGTCTATGTCGCAATTTGTTGAATTCATGATCTGTTACAATAACAGAGCATGTAAAGTTTAATGTGAATATGAAATTATGATACCAGTGTACCAATACAAATAAGTAAACAGACTATAAGCTATGAAGCCACCTTTGGTTGAAACAAATTCTACCTTCATAATAATCCCCCCTCCCCTTTCTCTCTCTTACTCTTTGAGGTCAACAATCAATGGAATTATTAAATGGATAACAAAAGAGAATTCAAAATGGTTTTCCATCTTTTCTGATACAGAGAATTTATTTTTGGGGGTGGGGGGAGTTTTCATTTTTACATTTTGGGGGATAATGACATTTTCAATCGGTACTCAAAATCATGGAATGAGGAAGGGGTCGTTTTGCTTTCAAAGGAGGATAATTGTTCACTGGGTAATTTTTGTGTAAAATAGATTTTTGTCAGCTCTTCAGTGGATGGATTAAGAAAGGGCAATGTTTTTTTTCCACAGAAGGCTCAATCTTCATCAGGTCTTGAATTTGTGGTTTATAGCATGTATAGACGATCATGTGTTGAGACATGATGTTAAACCCCAAAACAATGACATGAATAAACAACAAAAGGCCATAGGCTCCGATATTAATGCCAGTAGCTTTATATTCTCTGCAGTTCTGAGCATTCATCTAACAAAGCCAATAATCTCTGCAGAGGAGCTGCTTATTCTAATTCTTTCTGAAAGCAAAGAAATTCTGTCATTAATTGCAAGATAAAATATATAACGAATAATCATACATTTTTCATTTAGCCAAATGCATAAGCCTTACCTTTTCTTCGTTGCTGAGAAGTAAGACCAATTTCTTTAAAAAATTTCATCTTTTTTGTTGATGTGTCTAGCTGCATTGGTGGTCCTGTGGTAATCAAAAGTAACTTCTGTCTGCTTCTTTCCTCCTCCTGCATTACTTCCTCTTCACACTCACTGTCACTGCAGTAAATACCATTAGCACGTGCTTCTTGTATTTTTTGTTCCTCAAAGTCCAGTTTACTGTACTCACGACTAACACACTGAGATTCATATAAGGATTCTTTGTTAGTACTAAAATCACATATAGAAGATGAATCAGTCAATTTTGATGAATTCAAGTTATCAAGAGTTTCCAAGGGAGGTAACTCTTTATTATTTGAAGATGAGATAAGTAAGTCCTTATTATGCTCCGTTAAATTCTCAGGCAACTGCTTTAGTGTACTCTCTAACCTGACAATATGGTTTGAGAGAGAATTCCCCTTTTTTGAGAAAATCTCCTGAGAAATGTCCTTTTCGATGTCTTGTGAATTATCTTTTTGTTTCATTGGTGAGCTGCCAATCCTAAAAGATGATTTGGAATTATCTCCCTTTCCAGGATATATTTCAGGCTCATTTGGTAATATACCATTGTAAGAATTTGCTACATGCTTACTATCAAATGGCCTGAATAGGCCACCACTTTCTGGAGATTTTCTGATGATGTTTTTCTGATCATCATTAAGTTTGGGTGACACCTGTCCATGTGATCTGTCCGATTCCTTAATTGGGTTGACTAGTGAATATCTTCTGTCTGCATCAGTCTGTTTGAGATCATCGATAGAATATCTCTGAAAAAGTGAATAATACACTAATCAACGTAAATTAAATGTAATGCAGTGAACAGTTGAGAGGCTGTATTTTTTTAAATGCTTTGCCATCTCATTCTCTTATTAGACAAATTGTTCAGTTTGTTAGAAATGAGTGTTAAAGTTATCAATTTAAGTAAAAAGCAAAAATGTTGGGTAGTACACAGTAAATTCTAATCAAATTTTTACTACACAATTCCCACTTTTAAAATCTCCAACTTGCAGCACATTTTAATAAAAATTAATTTTAAAAAATTGTCTAACAATGTTCATAAAATTTCAAGAAAGAAATTAAATAGAAAATGCTTAGACAGTAGGCATGTTAGCTCAGCTTTAACAATTGTCAAAATTATGTTTCAGAAAAAACTGACCAAAGTAATTTTGAAAATATTTCAATATGGTTTTATCAAGATTCTGCATTTGTAATTTGTATGTAATACTTTTAAGATAACAATACCTGAGGAGGAAAATAAGCTATTGAAATCATGGCAGGTCAGCCAGTGGTTAACAGTAATTTCAGATTGGAGCTTTGGCCATTGTACAAAGGATTTTGTCTGTGGTCAACATTTAGCTGATCATGTGACTCTAGTCCAGAGGTAATTTCTCTAATGAAGGATATGTGATACAGTTTAAAGCTAAAAAGTCCAGAGGTCATTTCTCTGAAAGCCTTGAAATTGAAAGCTAACTAGTCATGCTACAGAAAGGAATCTATTTTAGGTTTCTTTAATATTAATAATAATATTTGAATTAATGTTATCATATTAATATTTACATTTATGATATGAATTATCATTATCATATGACTATTTATATTTAGGACATAAACATCATTGTTTTATGGTTTAACACTTTTTCTCAACACACGATCATCTATACATGGCAGCCAGTACATTTGGTGCTGGATGAACCCCTGAAAGCCCCAGTAAGCCCACCAACCCACAAAAAGCTACCAACAGCTTTCTCACAAACACTGGACAAACACAAGACTTGAATCTAAGTGGACTGAGGTTAGATTGTAGCAATCAGTAAAGACAAGTGCTTTAGACCACTCGGCACGGCCCAAATTAACATTGTCATATGAATACCTATATCTGATTTTATAAGTTAACATTGTCATAAAAATACTTATATTTATCCCATACTAAATAACAGTCATATTAATACTTATATTAATTTATGAATTGACCATTCCACTGAATATTTCCTATATACTTATGATTTTGGGAAATGACCTTGCCATATGAATATTTATGATAGCTGATTACCTTCTGAGTGCTTGTATTCTTGCTGTAACTACCGCTTTGAGAATCTCCTGTGGAAGCTCTCCTCTCCTCACTTCTTCCCTTGGGAGTTGAACTGCTGGTGTGGGGTACTGGAGGATATCTGTCAGCAATACCACGTGGGGTGCCCTGGATTATGCTCCCAAACCGAGTTGCTGCAAAAAGAAAAAATGAGATACCCATCATCCTGAGCTATTCAGATGCAACATCTACTATATCTGGTTTGTTAATCAAGATAGAGTCTTTGATTATGACCTGTGTAGTCCGTAAAACTTTTGGTCCGATTAGAATAAATGGTGCATTCCCATTTCTCAAATCTAGAACCATAAATTTTTTCATCTTTTTCAGCACTGACAATTACCATAGACATTAGTTTTCCCAATGAATCATCTGCATAATTCTTTTATTGTCAGCCTTGCTGCAATTTTACCTGTGTAAGCTGTAACCACTCCAACTTAAGGAATATTACAATGGTAAGGGCAAAGTTTAAAAGGGGATTCCGTTACGTCAAATAACAATGAAGGGACGAAATGCATACTACCTTACCACCAACTCAGCTTTCAAAGCAGGCCTAAACACTGCAAACACAGAAATGGCAGAGAAATATTACCCAAGTGGGCTGGAATATGATCTATTCAGTGTTAAGTGATTCCAGAGAATCCGATTCAAGCTTAATCATAACAAAGGTAACGTTTGTTGAAAGTTGTTTTTTGGGGGGTTTCATGCCACTCCTCAGTGTTAGATAGACCATGCATGGTGGCCTGTATAAATAGTGGATAAAGAACTAGTGAAAACCCTGGTAATTACCACTAATGCACAATCTGCTATTGGCAAGCTTTTTCACATACCCACATTAGCTGATCCTGAACCTTGAAACCATAAAGACAGATGACAGTGATAGTAAAGGAAGGAGATTTAGACAAAGTGGGTGATTCTGTTTCATTATACCACTTCTGGGATCCCTTGAAACTTTAAAGCAAATACCCAGAATTGTGAATATGCATTTTCATGTAGACATTCACAATCAAATAATGTCAAATATTATTTGTTATACTTACTCATCGACGAAACATTCAGTTTAAGCATTGCTTTCTAAGAGCTGTCTTGTGTATTAATATGTTTCGTTTAACGCCGCAATTGTCTGAGCATTAGACCATCCAGCTACCCATGAATATTTCTAATGGCACAACATTAATACTGACCTTTCACATTACATTAAATCTTATACTATGTGGAGCAAAGAATTTAGTCAATGCCTGCTGAGGTCATAACAACAATCTACTAAATGTGACAGGTCAATAAGACTTTACATAACACAGATTATGTGTATTCTCTTTATGAATCAACAATGATCTCATATACATGCAAAATGTTTTACAATATATGATCTCCTAATGGAAAGATAAGTCTTCAATTCAGCATCAAGTTACTATACTGCACTACGTAGCCAGTTTATGTAACCTTCATATTCAGGCTTAGAATTTAACTAATATCTTTGTAGCCAGAAGGACCTAAGTTAGGGATACTAAGTCTGCAGAATCTTCTCTAACAGACTGGCAACAACTGAAACTTAATGAAAAATGAAAACTACTATGAATCCAAGAAGTTTACTTGTCTTGACCCAGACTACTGCTTATTTCAAGCCTTGATATTCAAGAACTGTCCAGGTTGTCTGAAATAAATTTCAAGGACCTAAACTATGCTGGAATAAAAGGACACTGCAGAGCATGTTGTCCAACTACCATTTCCCAAAGCCACCTAACTCATAGATTTTTGAACAAGAAAAAACAATATATACTTAGTGTTGAATGGTTGTCTCTCTCAAGAAGTTGTTTTGTGTTGAATGGGAGTCTCTCCCTAGAAGTTACCAAGTGTTGAATGGGTGTCTCTTCACTATAAGTTACTTAGTGTTGAGAATTCAATTTTGGATTTAAAATATCCTTTCAAGAAACCCTATAACAAGGTGTGCTACCAAGCTAACATCACCTACCCTTTCAAGAAACCCTATAACAAGGTGTGCTACCAAGCTAACATCAACTATTACAATGTTAATAGAAAAATGTTCTTTATAGGAATAAACCCTAAACCAGTCTCCAACTATTCAGTAATATGTCAATCTCTATAAGAACTATACTCTAAACCAGTCTCAAAAAGTTGAGCACTGTAAGGGCTAAACACTAAACCACTCTCCAACTGTTCAGTCAAAAAATCAAACACTGTACTTATATCCAATTTAACTATAGGAACTTTCTTCTTATCTCTGTAAAGTATCCATCTTTGTATGAATGTTGAATATTTCTATTTAGTTCCCCATCTCCAAGATGCAAGAATGACAAGCTTTTCCTGAGATCTGTCTGTTTATAATGGTTTGCTTAATAGTCTATTTGCCATTAACATTTTCTGGATTTTCTTTGCACACAGTAGGTATTTCTATGCTTGTAAGAATCACAGGAATATTTATCAGCATTTCAATCAGAACTGGATATAACTCTATGCAGGCCAAAATGGTGTCAACATCACAATTTCCTCTGTCTTCTTTCTCATCTTCAGAAAGCATTCAGCCTATAAGACTGAAATGAGGAAAAGCAATTAAGAAGAACCGAGACCAGTCTGCAGAAAAGCATTTACACCTGAAGCATCTGGGTTTTGGCTTCAAGTAGGCATACACCTGTAACTTAATTTAGCCTGGAAGCAAACATGGTCTATGTTTTGTAGGCCCCACACATTTCTTACGTTTCTGAACATATCTGCACCTAGCTTCCATTTACTTGTCTAATGCGTTGTCTGAACTAACATTAACTATGCTGACAACCAAAGTCCACATTCTATGCATCATTCCTAAATTGTTTAGACTCATTCATTACATTCAAATGTGTTTATGCCACTATTTAAGACACAGCACAGGTGCTGTAACTCAAAATTCTGACATGTTTCTTGGCAGCATTCCATACCAATGATCAAAAGGTTATAAAGGCTGTATTTAATTGAAGGAAACTTAGGTTTTCATGTTTCTGATTTGGTATATCATCCAAACACTTTTTGGCTTTAAAAAAAATGCTCCCTAACCATGGGGGAAAAAGGCATCATGATTGCAATGTGTGGTCTTCTTTTATTTGTCCCTAAACAATGAAGTCTGGACTACATTGAAGAATTTTTCCAATCATTCACATAAAAATAATTGGTATACTTCTTAGCTACTGGTACAGAGTAATATGCACATGTCAGATTAACAAAAGGAATGAATCAGTTTGGATTAATGACTCTTTGGACTTGCCAAGCTGCCCATTTTAAGATCATGATATTTCTATATGGTCTTTCAAAATATTCAAATTAAGAAAGACTCTATTTCACAATTACTTTTAAAATATACTCTCTTCTGCTTCATTTTGTCTGACAAATCCCTTCACAACAAATTTAGCATATTTTCACCAAAACTAATTGCCTTTATGATATTTTTCTGAACACGCGAAACACCATTTTTTAATTCTGTATGACAGTTAGAAACTGTAGCTAAAACTTTTCAGCAGACATTATTTCTCCCTATGCTTTTAAAAACTTTTCCAATTAGCCTGTCTGAAAAATGACTTTGGTTTTGTCTTTACCTACCTGATATATTTGCTCTGCTAGTGCCTAACATTGACGTTTTTTGATGTGCTATCTTCTTGCTTCACCTAAGAGGAAATCCCTTTGAATCCTCCCATCTGACCTCTTCTTAATTGGGGATATGGTTATCTACTCCCTCTAATACCACCAAATGAACTACATGATTCAGTGGTATTTCCAATTCTATTTATAGGTTGGATCTCTTGCACATTTTTTGATATATCACCATAAAGACAGATTGTGTATGGCATACCAGAAGATACAAGGTGCAGATTCTTTCCCAATATCTGGTTTTTGTCCGATTTGTCTCCTGACCTGCACCAGTGATAAAATGGCATCCACCAATTTCTTAGCATCAATACTTGCCAAATCACGCAGTATCTTTACCATACTGATCGCTGCTTTTACAACCGTTTGGAGCTTGCATTGCATTTCCAGACATCTGTTTGGACTTTTAAAGTCAACTGTGTCCAAACAAGATTATCAACTTTTTTTCAAACCATATGTGGGCAACTGGTGGGTCAATGTAACTCTGATTATTTCATTAGACTTCCATTTAAAATCAGCAGTAAGAGAAAGAATTTCATGATGGCTGACATGGTGGCCTTATTAGATGTCAGATCAACGCCATTTTTAATTCTGACCAACTAGACTAAGTATTGTGGTGAAAGTGTCATGTCAACATGTCTTTCAATTTATCAGAAGCAGTTATTAGCAACATCTTCAACATAGCAGCTATGACAGCTATATTTGAAGACAGCACCATTTTCAATTCGGACCAACAACATATCAAAAGAAAATATTTAGGTAAAAACCCCGTCTTTCTGTTTAGTAGTAATAACAAGATTTTCATGAGGTATGATTAACATCATTTTCATTTAACACCAACTAGATATTGTACTAAGTCTTCTATTGAAACTCTACATCAATAAGACTATCCATTCAAAATATCTTGAATAACAATACCTGAAAGATATCTGCTGTGACCACCATATTGATGCTTGAGTGACACTATTTTTATGTAGGCTCACCTAGACATGGCAGAAGTTTAGCAAAGTAATCATGCTGATATGAACGTCCACTCAGGTGCAGTAGCGCTAACATTTTCAAGATGGCCTCTATGGCATCCACACTTGATGTCCGATTGGCACCATTTTGATTTAGGACTAACTTAGGGATCAATGTATGTGTAACGTTGATTGAAATCCTAAGTGGAATATGTGAGTAGTGATAATATACACTTGTGGCGATGTACAATGTCCATTCCTTAAGTTCTTTTCACCTGTAACCCATAGAGATAAAAATCGTATGCACATAACTTGGGAACTTTCACACCAACAAGAGTAGTCCTGAGAGTCATATTCCTTATTTTCCCAAACAGGCATTCCTCTTATTCCGTATATTGAACACCCTGTTATTCAATGTACAATGGCTGTTTGGGCCACTTGGTTACTTTTAATGCCATTTTTGAATGCAAGAACATGATTGTTGGCTCTATTGTATTCTCTCTTGCACTACTTCCAGATCCAGGTTCATCTTCATCACAAACTTCAACTTTATTGAATCCTCAAAGGATTTTTATTCTCATCAGTTATTGTATCTGATCCTTTACTTGATAAAGGAGGCTACGATCATTTTGCAATATCCAGGCCTGACTGATGTATGATCACTTCCACCATTTTGAAAACAGTCTCAAATCAAACATCCACCATTAATGAAGGTTTGGGCTATTTTAGATTGATACCAAGTATCATTAAATACTGGAATGTGCCGCTAAAATAAAAACTTAACAGTTTTTTAAATTTGTACAGAAAAATATAGTTTGCTTCGGTATTTACTTCATACCCTAAACCAAAGTACTTTCAATCATGTAGATCTGGTCGCTCAATCAAAATTACCGTTACATAGCAAAAATTTATTGGAATCAGCATATCACTGCAACAAAAATGGTCTTTTAAACAAGCACAGACAGACATAAAAGATACGACAAAGTTTCTCCAAACTGGAAAAAATATTGTTTCACTCTCAGTGGCAAGTATGTATCGGCATGCTATGGTGTGGAACAGCAAAACAAGTTTAAACATAGGCAGAATGCAGCTCGTTGGACCCCAGAAGTGGTATGTACATTTTGCTTTTATAATTTTCTTTATGTACCTGTCTATCGTACTGGTGCTGAAGCACTTTTCTTCTTACCTGTATCTCTACAGAAATCTTCTCTACAGAAAACTCGCACTGAAAATTTTATTCCATAAAATATTGACTTTCCTGATTAAATCAATAAAATTTCAATTACAGAATTTTCAAAGTAATTTTAAAAAATCTTGAAAGTCATGTATCTCTCTAAATTTGTGTTTTACAGCAACCATAACATTAAAGAAAATCACTTAGGAATGTGCAAATGTAACTTCACAGAACATGTGAATCAGATTGAAGTCTACTGCTATGAACATACAAAGAGGGTCTTCTCTGTCGAGGAGAGATCTCTCTCTAGTTAAGGACTCTAGTTTAGACTTGTCCACTGCAGACCCAGGCCTTTTTTCCTGGTCCCTATTTTCTCGGTGTGCTGATCGATCACGTGGTTTTTCTCTCTCACTCTCACGCTCTGTTGCTCTATGTCTTTCTCTTTCTTGAAGTTCCCTTTCCTTTTCACGCTCTCTATCTCGCTCCATCTTCTCATCTTCTAATCTTTGTCTACAGGAAAGAAAATAAAAATTAGCAAATGCAGTAAAGCAAGAGGAAATGCATTGTTTTAAAAGTAAACCTATCACCACAAAATTTTATATATATATATAATAGAAATATTGTCCCAAAGCTGACAAGCACCAGCAAGGTATCTTAAAAAAAAAAAGGAATACACAATTTGTGAAACAATTATAAAGATCTAAACACAATTTTTGACAAAGCGACTATAAGTCCTTTTTTTTGCATATTTTTATGTCTTTTTCTATTTATTATCAAAATGGAAAATAAAAAACTAGCATTTTTTAAATGCAACTTCTGATACTCCTGTACTATGTTCAGTGAAACAACACCCACTACTTTGAACGATTAAACTCATTATGGGTTTCCAATAACATTTTGACCATTGGGTATTATTACTTTTCATTTTCTTTAAACATTCACAGGAATCCAAAAAATAATATGTTTAAAGCATAAATTAAATGGGGCAAGAATACAATTTTAAATCAATATTACTGCATAATTACATTAAAAAAAAAAAAAATGCCAAATTACTAAGACATGAGACTAAATATTATACAACAGTTAGTCCCGTTGAAGGCTCAACATGAGCATGGATGATTAAGACTAAAACAAAGGTTTGCAGGTATATTACAATCATTAAACTTAATCTTGACCTGATGCAATATATATACTCATTGGTTGATTCCATTTTGCATTACCATGAGAATCTGTTCTACTGATTACTCTAATAAACTATTGATTCAGATCTGAACTTCAATTTTTTGTCAAATTGAGCCAAGTTCTTTTGAGTGGTTTTCAAAGAGTTTATTAGAGGTTTTTCCCATTTTTACTGACAAAAGCCATATCTGATAGTACACTGGCATATTTGTGCAAATTTATAATCCCTACATGCCAAGATGCTTTCCATTAAATTTGGTCAAATTCTGTGGCACAATTTTTAATTAAAAGTTCAGGAATTTTCTATTTTTAGTAATGATAGTCATATGTGATGGCAACATGGCATCATATCTGTAACACCTGCTCGGCAGAATGCTTTCAAATTCAGTTTCTAAGAAGAAACTTTGGTTTTTCTAATTTCTGGTAATCATTTGTAAAAGTGATACTACAAAGATGTTTTTCTCTAAATATTTTCTGCAACCATCCAAGCCAAGTATATATTGAAAGTCTGAAATATATTTTAGCACTAATTTAGAAAACAGCTGTGATGCAGGAGGGGCGTCTCAATCAGCCAATGAAAACATCTATCAATTGAAATGCAATGTGATCTTACCATCACCATGATAAAAAATATCACCTCATCTCATAAGCCAATGAAATCACTTCTTATACTTATGTTAAAAGCCTCAATGTGGTGTTGCAAGAAAAACTCATCAGATATCACTAAGCCACAAGGGAGGTCTCGGCAGGCTAGCAGGCTTATTTAAAAGCTTGCTTGTTCACTTAAAATCCTAAGTAGAACAAATATAGTAGGTTTAAACTTGTCAGTGGCAAATTATGCAAGGTTAGATGAATAAACACAGCAGTCTACAGGAGAGTACAGAAGTAACAAATGCAATCTGTACCTGTCAGAGTGGACTGATGGAGACCTGTGTTCAGAAAGGCGACCACTTTGCGAGGCAAATGGAAACTGGGGGTGTAGTAACTCTGCTGGATATCTACCACTAGTCAAGAATGGGTGTAGTCCTGGATGTGTGAGCATACTTCCTGGGGGATAAGACATATAAGGGGGATGCATCAACCTGTAGCGATCCAGCAGTAGAGGATCATCAAACCTGGAAATTTATAGCAAATTATGATCACATGATTAAATAAATATAAAACGAATTACTATGGGACTTGATTAGGTTTTTTTAAATTACTTTTATTATCTGGGTGATGTGTGTGTGTGTGATTTAGATTTTTAATGTAGCTT
>QKMX01047258.1:0-13570 GCA_003401595.1 Venustaconcha ellipsiformis
GATGGATGGATGGATGGATGGATGGATGGATGGATGGAGAAATGAATATATAGAGAGATGGATATATAAAGACAAGTTATTATGAATGTGTATGTCCTTGTAATTATAATTCAGAAGTTTGAAAAAGTCAACCATATGATGCAAAGATTTGAAATTTTTTGTTTATTTACTTGAGATGAAATGAGTCCATTATTCCATAGAATTGATAAATTTCTCTTAAAAGATTAGCAAACGATTTCCAAGCATGTCATCTTCTCTTCTTATTCTAACTTGTCTTTAAAAGCTTTTCTACTTTTGACAGATATTCATGGATATATATTTGGTTCTACTTGGTATATTTATTAATCATTGATATTATATTTTCTATATTAGTTATTTGTTATATTTGTATGGTCCATAGGAATGATCTTAAATGGATTTAAATTATATCATGTTGCACATGAAAAATAATAAATTACAACTATTTTGTACTATAAGACCGACGCTTATGTTTGTATACAGCCTTTTAGCTCTATATATGTAATACTTTCCTCTTGCTGGCTTGAATTTATGAAAATGTACAGTTAAGAACTTTATCTTAATAAAACAAAAATACTGCACATGTATATTTCTCGACCATAATTTATACCTAAAGTACTAAATAGTTCTTTAACTTTAGTTTCTATTTCCTATTTGGTCACTATGATTTTGGCTTGTGCTCCACCACACAAATGTACATAATTATAAGTCGTAGCTAGGTCCTCATATGTTTTGTTTCTTGCCAGTTGAATTGATAAATCTTGCTCAAACTTTAATAAACATGATTAGTTAGTTTCCCTACCAATTAAATTTCCATAAACATGGTTTAATTTCTTAACAAATGAATAATACCGTTATTTATTTTTCTGGTCTACCATCGTACGTAAGCATCTATTAATAGATCCTATGCAATTTTACATTCTTTAAAATCCTAAAATATACCGTATGCATGTACGCAAAATCGAGCTTAAGACAACCACTAAAATTTACGTTCATTAATAAAATACTACAACAATTAGACAAAATCATGTAGCAGGGGCTAAAAAAAACAGACATACATACTCTTAATCTTTATTACACTATTAAGTCAACTACGTATCCATGACAACCATTACCTGGGCGACTGACATAAACCTAACTTCAGGCATATGGCATCATGGCCTGCTTTAATAAATTGTAAATAGACTTTATTGAAACAATTTTTAAGTGCTAACTATTTTCTGTAAGTCGTTACGCTATAAGAAAGTTTCTTAGCATTGTTGGAAACCTTTAATTTCCTTCGAAGCTATTATTGATCAATAACTCTTAAGTTTTAGACACATTGCTACATATAGTAAATACATACCGTGCATTTGGTAACCATAGTAACGCAACGAGTTTATTTTTATAGAGCGTTGCACTAGTTGGAACTTCTCTGCGTTTACTGATACATTAGTTGCTTGTAAAAGTTAATATTAATTGCAACACGTTTTAATCACTAGTAATTGCATACTGTATTACACTTCGGTTAATTTAGAATGATAGCATTTAATAATATAAGCATAAGTTTAGGCTTAACTCTGAAAATTTGATTGGCATGTCGGACTTGCAATGAATGCCCATGATCAGAAAACGCGGAAATAAATCATATCTTAGTTTTCTTGTCCACTGCGTGAAAGACAATTCCATCAGTCTGTTTACAGGCAATTGTAATTGAAAGAAAGCAGGACAAGCAACCAAAATTGAATCTTATGTGGTTATCAATAGTTGACTTAAATGTTCCAATCTGCCTCGATATGGTTCAAGTGCTACTTAGACAACAGGACACAAATTGTGTCCGTCCATGGAAAACATTCCTACCCTGTTAATCTTTATTATATGGCTCCTAAAGACTCTGTTCAAGGCCCCATTCTATCCATTATGCACCATCAACATATTTCAAATGTCAGAGATCTATATCTGCTGTCTTACCAGCTGTAGCCAATGACAATGATATATAGCTGCCCATCTAAAGTTGAGGCAATCATCCAAGGCGTAGAGATGTGCATTTCTGATATAAAGATGTGGATGACATGTAAAAACAAGCTGCGGATGAATGGCAATAAAATTGGTCCTTCTGATCACCACACAAATATTCATCTCGCTTTTAAAATGTACCAATGCTAGTCTCTAAATCCAGAAGCTATTCAACCTTTGCATTTTTCCACGCCAGCTAGGGCAAACAGCCAGTCACAAATAATTTTATCTGACTACTACGATAAAGTCATCAAATTGCAAACCGGCAGCAGCATAGCACTTTTAAAGTTAGTGCAGTGTCGGCATCCATCAATCATCCCTTCAAATATCCCATAATGCCTCTGTAGTGAAAATCCAAACTGTACTCGACGCTTTTTTCTTAGGAAAAGTTGGAAACATTTTCTTAAGAAAAGGTGTAAACATTCTCATCAAACTCCATGTAAATGGCGACTAAAAAGCACCATTTGACCAAGTTAATTATGTAACATTACATGAAAATCTCCACACAAAAAATAAAGTGCCAAAATGTTATCTGTATCAAAAATTGTATTGTTTAGAGGAAGAGAGATTCTTTAAATTATTACTTATAAATAAAATCCAACTTCCAGAGGATATTGGTGATCGAATTGTATAATGTTGCTTCAACTCTCCTCTTATTATATCTTTTTTTGCCTGCAAGAATTAAAATGCCAAACTTGTGAGAAAAAATGAAATGAAATGCCCTAAATCACGTATTATTTTTTTATATCTACACTATTTTGTTTTACAATAAAACTATGTATGAAGCTATTCTCAATGGTCAATGAATCAAACACTGGAAGTTATTAAAAACGTTTCATAAATTCGCTGTTAAACTATTACCCATATTAGGTGTTGCTGTTCGTCCTTCAAGTTCGAAGAAGACCTCGACAACAACAAACGGCATTGATTGAATAAGCCAATTTGCTTGCTATGAACTGTATGTGGCACACCTGACAGTGGATGCCAATTTGAGTTGCTTAAACAATAGAGGACCAGTTGCAGCGCTGATATTTCTGCTGCTCGAGTTTCGCCAAAACCTCTGCAATTCTTCGTTAAAAATCTGTAACTCCAGTATGGACGAGACTTGGCCAAGTGAAGCGATCCTGTGTCGGGTGAGTTTTCAGGGATGACTTCGGGGAATCGCAGAAGGCTTTATTCTGACAGCCCTGAAATCGTTTACGCACCTTTACCTCACTGTCGAAGATTTTCCTTGCTCGTCGCTCCTCCTCTCAACCATGATTTCATCTGCAGTATCGATTTTTGGAATGTCTTCCATTGTGATGACTCCGGTATTTGGTAACCTGTCCCTGCATTTTATCTTCGTCAGTATATTTAGGGAGCCAATGTAATTTTCTTGGCTTAGTGTGTGTGTTCACTGCCCAGGTTTCGCATCTGCTTCGGCATCACAATTGCTTTGAAGATCTTGCGGTTTGTGTGTCTCTTATGTCTGCTCCCCACACATTTGCACGTAGTCTGCAATAGGCCGCACTTGCTTTAGGCCGCACTTGCTTTAGAAATTCTTGCACTGATTTCATCATCGACTAGGAATTCAAGTGACGTTGTGCTGCCGACTTTGTCAACCGCTACGAGGATTTGGTTATTTAATGCGATGGCAGGCTCTACTAAAGGCTCTTCAGGTGTGTGTTGGTGCTTTCTAGAGACTGAATATGAGATAGAAATTGTGTGTTRGTGCTTTCTAGAGACTGAATATGAGATAGAAATTGTGTGTTGGTGCTTTCTAGAGACTGAATATGAGATAGAAATTGTCACAAGCTGAATAAAAATGACCCACACTGTATTTGTATCAGTCTCAGATGTGGCATTTATGGAACAGTCGTTAGCAATAAAGGAGATCACAAACAGTCACTTCCTGAAACATCGTGTTGGGCATGTATACTTCTCAGCTTGAAAAACTTGCTATTAATCTGTTACTAAAACTGATCTCAGTTCATAGTCTTTGAGGGCATAGATAAGCTTGGCAAAATCTATAACGCTAGTAATTGAAGGCATCAGTAAGCATTACATATCTATCACTCTATTAGCTGTGGGCATCAGTAAACATGCCATACATATAATGTTATTAACTGTGGACATCAATAGACATGGCATACATATAACGCTATTAACTGTGGGCATCAGTAAGCATGGCATATCTTTAACGCTATTAGCTGTGGGCATCAGTAAGCATGGCATATCTTTAACGATATCAACTGAAAGCATCAGTAAGCAATACACATATATAGCTCAATTAACTGTTTCTACAATATATGTTGTCAAACATGTTCCATTTCCACTTTCTATAAACACAACACAATTTCTAAATTGAATCAAATCAGTAATCTTTGATAACTGATACAATATTAGCATGTGTCAATTAATGATTTATGGATTAGCAAATATAATTATCAAAGTAATTACCATGTCCGCCTCAGATTTGTCTTTCCAAAGATAGTGTTTATGTTTACGATTCCAAATTATTTATGCTACTACTCTTGCTATTTATCGTAAAATATTAGGTATGTGGCAGTCAAAACAATATGAGATATTATCAGTATATGTTACATGGAAAAAGAACAGACCCCGTTTGAAATATTCTAATTATTTTGAGAAATGCATACGTATGAAAACTTTTATATAATATTTTATATTATAACCACCTATGATCTGGACAATTTGTCATTTACTATGGTGGTAAGAAAACTTTCTCCTGAGGTAACAATACATATTCTAAATTCAAGAAATTGTTAACATTTGATATTGGAGAGGGCTTGAAACATTTCCATTATATTCATCGGACAACATTCTTCCAAGCTATGAATTTTCAAAAGCATTCATAACTCTAAACGTATTAATGATACCCCGAACCTTTGTATGAACAACACTTTCTTTTGATTTTGTACTTGGTCCCATGCAACACCACCTTGTGTATTTAGTTCAGTAACAACCTGGATGCGGATATGACAATAGGGGGTGATTATTTATATTACATTCAAATACACTTTCTATTACAGTTATGTTTCCAAAAGGAGTTGAAAATCTTTTTCCAGTGATTTCTTTACTTTTCAAATGTGCATGGATAATTATGACACGTGATGGTTTCCAAGTGAATTGAAAACTGCAAGCCTAAGACACGCCTAAATGTTGAATCCAAACTGATAATCATTTTGCACTCTGATAACAGGCAGCATTTTACAAGTACCAATAAAATGTTGAATTCAACCTTGAAAACATACTGTCCTATGATCACAGGCAGAATATCGCAAAATATTTTATACTTACGTATTTACAAAAAAAATATATTTTTGTCTAGTTCAAGGAGAAAGTAAAATAATTTTAACATGAGGTCATCATGCGACTGCCAATGTGCACGTAGCGTCTTTCTTATCTATTGCATCCGAATTCTATTACAACTGCAAAAGATTATTATTCCTTTCACTTGTATAATCGTCTTCAAACTTGCACTTAATATGAATAAATCTTTGAATATATCTGTCAGTGAAGCTAAAAAAAGATTCTTTTTCAGCTGGAAGCAATTCCTCATATTAGTGGTATTTGCTTAACATTATAAAGAATACCTCGAGTAGAATTTGATTATATAGATAAAGAACACTTCATGTAGAATGTAATTTTATAGATAACGAAAACTTCGAGTAGAGAGCAATTATACAGATAAAGAACACTTCGAGCAGAATGTGATTATATAAATAACGAATACTTCGAGTAGAATGAAGAATGAAGAACACTTTAAGTAGGATGTGGTTATATAGATAAGAACTCTTTGAGGAGAATGTAATTATATAGGCAAAGAATGTGTTTACATAGATAAAGAACATTTCGAGTGAAATGTGATTCTTCAGATAAGGAACATGAATGTAATTATACTGATAAAGGACACTTCAAGTAGAATGTTATTGCAGAGATAAAGAACGCTTCGAGTAGAATGTATTTATATAGACAAAGAACATCTGAATTAGATTGTGATTATATAGATAAAGAACACTTAAAAAGTAGAATCTAATTATAAAGTTAAACAATACTTCAAGAAAAATGTAATAATATAGATAAAGACACTTAAGTAAATTGAGATTATTAAGATAAAATCACTTAAGTGGAATGGTATTATACAGTTAAATATCACTTCAAGGAGAATGTGATTACAGAGATAAATAACAAGGCAAGTAGACTGTAATAATATAGATAAAGAACACTTTTCAAGCAGAATGTGATTATACAGATAAACAACAGGTCAAGCAGAACGTGTTTATACAGATAAAGAACACTTCGAGTAGAATGTGATTATACAGATAAACAACAGGTCAAACAAAACGTGTTTTTACAGATAAAGAACACTTCGAGTAGAATGTGATTATACCGATAAACAACACGACAAATATAATACAATTATATAGATAATTAACACATGACGTACGATGTAATTATATAGATCAACAACACTTCAAGTAGAATCTAATTAAATAATGAAACAACACTTAAAGTAGTATGTAATTATATATATAAACAATACTTGAAGTAGAGTACTCTTGTTTAGATAAGCAACACCTGAAATATATTGAAATTATATAATTAAACAACACCTGAAATATAATGAAATTATGTAGATAAACAGCACCAGAAAAAGAATGTAATTATAAAGATAAACAACACTTGAAGTAGAATGTAATTATACAGATAAACAACACTTGAAGAAGAATATGGTTATTCTGATAAACAACACTTGAAGTAGAATGTAATTATATAGATAAACAACACTTGAAATAGAATGTAATTATATAGATAAACAAGACTTGAAGTATAATGCAATTATTTAAGTAAACTATACTTAAAGTTAAATGCTATTGCATATATACAAATATTTCGCGTAGAAATGACAATTGAGTTTTAATTTAAACTGAAACGAGGCGTGAAAAGCCACATCTTTATATATGTATTCACCCCATAGCATCAAAAGTTGTAATATTACGTCATGCAAAAACAACTAATGATGACAGTGTAAACGAGATAATTACAGACCTCTTCTGATGTAAGAAACAATAATAAAATTGTTTTCTCTGATGACAACAACGAACATTTGTTTTCATCTATCAGAAAGGTTTGCTCAGACAGTTTCATTGTTTTTATGTTATGATCCACAATTCTCAAATCTACTCCTCGGAAAAGGTTTAAGTGTCGTGTACTCTGTCAGTTGTATCAAACCTTGCTCATTGGTAATGCTTATTTTTATTAAGCTGTTGGAAACTTAATGAATGTACATAACTTGTAAATTAAACAGATTGCGTGCATTGTATTATGATTCAAACATAGAAGCAGGATATTTATATCTTTAAATTATGAATCGTGCTTTTTCTTTGTTGTATAGTTTTCCTTCGTGTTTCATTATATATTTGTAATAGTGTTTTTACTGTCCTTTTCATCTTATTATAATCTTAAAATTGTAATAACGTTAATTAAACCTAATCTATATTATCTCTTCCTTAAGTGTGTAAAGAGAAAAGAATTTATATAATTATTTCATAGTTTTGTTTGTTTATAGCTTCATTTTCCCATTTAAAAAAATATATATTTATATTTCACGTGTGAAAATACAAGATATCACATCATACCATGCAATGTTTGATTGTTTGTGCCCACACAAGTTATACATGCAGCAAGTAAGATGGAACATTTGTAAGCTAAGACGATTCTGTCTTACCTTACAAACACGGAAATTATTGTTTGCTGAAATAAAAAAAAATCTACTCGATGCCGCTCACGTCTCTCAGAATTTTGTTACTATTACAACCTTGACAACAATGAAAAGCCATCTGTGATTGAATCTGGCTTGATATTTGGCCAGACGGAGCAGAATGATAACGTACAAACTGCGAAAACGGCATTTTACTGCAAAAGATAACGTCACCATAATCATATTGCTGTATTAAGTCTCAAAGATTTATCTGACCAAATAATGAACGTGAGATGAATTTACGAAAAGGGAGTGGGGTTGTCTACTGAAAAGTGAGTTTAATCTTTTAAGCTTTGACCCAGGTGCAAATTCTGTATATTATAGAAAGAAAATTTTGTTTTCCTGTGTAAATACCGCCACTCGTTAACATTTTGTCTTATACTCTGTTTTAGACACTGTTCCACTTGTATATGTGTTATATTTCTACATAGTAAGATACTTCATTTACTTCTATATAATTTTAAGATCTATCATTTGATAGAGACCTTCTATCGCTTCTACAAGTATCCTTATGTCTCTGAATCTCTCTGGCAATGTATCTAATTAATTGTAGTAGTCCTTAGAAAACCGTCTAGACACTAAGATGCTCGTAACGATATACAGTATGGATAATTGAATTTAATTCATGTATTAAATCTGGCCATCTCAATGCCCTCACATGCATTATGTTCGCGTGCCAATCTTACTTGACTGAATGAAAATCTTTTCCTCACGTAAAGCAGATCCATCGGGAATAGTAATCCAGTTTAAGTAGCGTTAAATAAATATAGAAGGAAACAGATCTGAGTGTACCTTAGTTAGACATTTTCACTTTATATTTGTATGGAAACTAGTTAAGCAACAAACGGAATATATGTTGGTCATTATTTTCTATACGTCTATAGTCAAATTATTATTTTGATCAAGTACTCGAAAAGACAATGGATTAAAGTATAATAAAGATTGATGGTTTAGACATAAAAACTCATAGTTCCCAAGACTGTTTGCAACATGTTACTAAATAGCTGTATGGATCAGATGAATAGGTTACAGAGCTATGTTCACTAGTTATTGTATGGAATAGAAGAATGCATTTAAAACGCTTTCAAAATACATTTATCTATTTTGGTATTTTACATAAAAATCAGATTAAAATGTTGCCATTTTGAACATAATGAGTTTCATAAATGAGTTTATTATATTTTAAAAAGCATATTGCATTTCTTTACTCTGATTAACTAAACTAACCTTGTTATAAAATCGCGACACGATACATTACTATCGATACTGCTACTCGAATGTTTCCGTTTAAAATTGCCTGAGATTTTTAATGTATATTTGTCCCTTACTTTTTGGGAATAGTGATATCCTTGCGCACACAAATTTTGAACCCACGCATATTATGTAGCTATTTATTGTTTCAGAACGATCGTATACCCTTCCAATCTTCTGAAGAAAATAATACAAAATTAAATCAACAATTTGACTATGATACGTACAGATCATGACGTTATTTTATGAAATTTTGCAATGTCAGTTTCTGTATAAAAATGTAAACTATATATTGAATAACGGAAAATACAGAAGTTTCCTGATTCATTTCTTCTAAAGGAGAAATGAATACAAGTCATACCAATAATCCCTTGCGGCAAATTACCTATAATTACTTGCATAAATGGATTATTTGTACAGGAATGTCCGCGTCGATCGACGTCTGTCAGTTTCTATATCCAACTGAAATTGAGGGTTTTTTTACATTCTTAAAATAACGAGTTTGCGTGATGCCAAGGTATGCAGTTATCATATTTAATGTTTAAGTTTTTTCTCTCTCAGAAAACTAGAATGGTCTACCTGCTCGACTGTGTAGAGACAAACTTTAGACATATACTTGACTTCATAATCGAGTATGGATATTGAAACCAAGTAGCTTAGATATATAGTAAGGTGACGTTGCAATTTAGAATGAGCTATAGCATTAAGCTTTGTCTGAATAATACATTTCTTCACCGCCGCTTGTGGTCATGGTGTAATTTTGTACCCCTTATTTCACTTGATCTCTGTATTTCTGAATACGTTTCATCGCCATTGGAAAGAGTTGAAGCTTCCATTGCCACACTTTTCATAAATGGATACGTCATAAACGGATAAAAACGGTAAATAGTTATGTATGAAAGGACGGTGTGTTAACATTTTACGACAGGAGTGTCTTTAAAATTAATCATAGACCTCATCAGTTATTCGATATTTGAGGAGAATAATTTTTCACGATGTACCAATCTGCGTATTCTCACAGACACGTAGACATTTCACGGTCGAGGTGCGTACTTAGTAAATGATGAAACGCGTGTGCTCCTTTCTAGTAGACTACATCATGTAAAACAGTCTGATTTGTCTGACCCTTTCATCCCAGTTGTATAATAATAGCACTTCAGCTAAATGGAGAAATGGTGAAGAAAGAAAGGATTTATTGGAATAAATGTTCATTTACAAAAAAAAAGAAAAAGAAAAATCGTCAATCACGTCGACATGTTTATCTTACAATGTTCGGATGGATGGTTGTAAATCTCATTAGTCAGCATGTAATTTTGTACAAGACAAATTAGATGCCCGCTTAATGCTTTGTTTCAGTCGTAAACGAAACGTCGAAAAGAAATTTATAACCACTAGTAAATGAAGATAAATTACTCCCATAGCATGTACTTGATTGTATCAGAGTAGAGAAATAAAGCCTAGTCCAGACAGGATTTTAAAATATGTTTTTTGAAAAACTGGTACCTTCTCCTCATTGTAACACTGAGCTTTCTTTGATTTTAATTGGAATTTAATGAGAAAAGACTGTTAATCATGAGATACGTATCTTAAGTATTTACATCATATTAAACGAACCTTAATTTTAGCAAATATTTCTTACACCGTTTAAAAAATCACTGAATTCGTAGTAATATTGTCAAGATACAGAATAAAACATAGCTAGCATTTATATCGCCATGCCTTATGTACGTTGTAATCTAATTGTCCTTTTGTATAAGTAACTGAGACAAAATCCTTTTCTGTTGTGATCTAGTACTAAATTAATTATTATCAGTATCAAGTAATAAGTACTAAAAATAGACACAATAATTACAAGTACAGGGCGTACATAAATGATCACTAAGGGATCATTTGCTTTTACATATTCGACGGAATATTAATCGAGTTGTGTCAGAAACCTTGTTCATCCATTCACAGAAAGATAACGGAAAGGGTCTCTTGAGGGACCTTTCGGTATACCGAGAGGTGTATCCATGACCATTCCACGAGTGCTGTGGAATCGGAAATACAAGGTGATCGTCGACTAACACGTCATGAGATACAAATGTTCAGTTTTGGAATCAGTATTGTTTAGTATCACTATATGGGTAAAAATATAATTCAATATCGTTATATGAGGAAAATCAAGCATATATACATCTATCTTGTGGATGAACGATATATATTTGTTCATTTTTTGTAAGAATTCTATACATTGATCACCCTTGGTGGATAGAACCATACAATATTTATGTTTTTATATTAATTCTCTACATTGGTCGTCCACAATCATAGATCCGTATATCAATTACATTTCTTCATAAACTTTATACGCTGACTCTCTTCTGATAACTCGCTGAAGTAACATGTTTTGGTTTGTTCCATTTATGAATAATATTATTTTCTTAAATCAATTGTTGACCTCTGAGCGCATTATTCTGTTAAATTCATGTTGAGACTTTATGCGCATGAGTTTGGATCGCAGATTTATTCATCATTCCATTTCATCATAAATAAAAATTTAATTCACGAAATTGCTTTTTGTTTGTTTGCTAAATAATGTCCCAACCTGCCTTCACCCTGTTACAGAAGCGTCTCGAGTTTTGATGAGTTTTGTTACGACTCTACAGTCCGAAACTAAGCAGAAGAAAACAGGTAAAAACTAACAAGTTTGGTAAAATTCAAAACATGATTTATTACGTAGAATGCAGTGAAAAATGAAATAGAACTTACAGTTTTGTCAATTAAATTCCAAATAGTCATAAATGTTTTATCACTAGTCCAAAATTATAGGGTATTCCGACTGAACTCCAGTGGTGTTCCGAGTGAATTTATATCTTGAATGTGTTGATATGCCAGTAGCTTGGAATAGTATTGATGTGCTCAAAGTCTTGATGCATCACAGTTATATACTCTAAATGTTTATAAATGAATTCACAATAATCCCAACAAGCGTGAGTCAATCACACTACAAATTAAAAATACATCACATGTTTCTTACCAGCTTCGCATCAAGAGTGTTTTAACTTTGGTTGTTTTTATCTGTGATGCTCTGCTTGAAAGCCGTAGTCAAGGTGACGGATGCATTTTGAAATTATTTAAAGGAGTGTATAACAGAAACAAATTATATTTATTGGATTGATTAATGAAATTTCATTGCCTGAAATTCATATAGGTCGAAGTAGCGGTCTAAATTGTAACTTGCTAATACTCGAATACAAAATTTAAAAGTAGTATATAGTTCGACTGTGTATGTCATCGTATAGTTGGAAAATGGGGTTGGCTGTGAGACAAGATAGCACAAATCGACTGTAATTTCCAAAATGGGGTTGGCTGTGAGACAAGATAGCACAAATCGACTGTAATTTCCAAAATGAGAAGATTACATTCCGCGAAATACTTTGGGAAAAGATTGAACCGTGGTATAGATTTGTCCTGGTGATGAGTGCTTGGAGGGTTTTTTTATTACGTAGTTGGTTCTTACCTACCTTTCTGATCCAAAGCCCGCGTGTATTCTGGAGCCATTCCATGATGCGTTATAAAAAGCGCTATTATCCTAGTTATTAGCGCCTTACTGAAAATCATTCCCATTTCTTTTCCTCTCAAGTTATAACATATGATGTTGATTTCATTGCCTCACAAACAATTCCACCTGCTTCAGCTTGTATTTTTTTTTCTTCTATTTCATCTTTTTCATACTAAGCGCATGTTATTTCAGATCATAACCCCATACTCGATAGAGGTATCATAAGGTGAAATAAGGAAGCTGTCGTAGAACATTATATGCTCCTACATGTTAGAATCACTAGGAGCAATATACAATGAGTGATATAAAAATACAAAGTTGTGCAGGAATAACAGACAATAGGGTTCTTGTGTTTACCAACTGGACCGAGAACACAATTAATTTTACTACATATTCTCTATATCTGTTTCTCAGTACTGTACTTTCCACTGTGTGATATTCAGTAAAATCATTTCTTAATCTAAAATGCCTTCAAAGATGACTTCACGGTGAAGTTCTTGTCATAGGTTCACCGGCATTTTTTTGAGAGGCTGGACTGTATAAACCAGCGTGCAATGTAACACGGATTTCACTTCCTCATAATCACCAACACTTTATTACTCATTGTACACTGCCGCCAAAACACACACAGACAAACACACCATAAGCTCATATTCTCAAGAATAACAATCACCTTTAAATCCATACCAAGAGTGCATAAATCTAACTCGTGTATCACCATCAAAAGGAGATTGCAAAAAATGCTCTAAAACTAGACCGGGACTACGTTCGTGGGTACTGAACCGGAACTATTAATTGTGCACTGATTCTACCTAACGAACCAGGCAGGATGTTTTGACCCAATTATAAGTCACAACAAAGGACAGACAAAGCGTGGTGAAAGATCGACACCAGAAATATTTATCCCGGTAGAGTTATGCAAGGAAGTTTTGAAGGAGGGATGGTGTTAATAATTGTCTTCAGGATAATAATAATAATAATAATAATAATAATAATAA
>QKMX01047288.1:0-14488 GCA_003401595.1 Venustaconcha ellipsiformis
ATGGTAACCATTTGCCGTGCACCACTATTGAACCACACACACAACTACAGAACATTCAACTCTTGCATTAGCGGTGTTCAGCAGATGACATCCGTAATGTTAATGTAACTTTAGTCAATGCTGCCCTTTGCAGAAAGCTTTTGAGACAAAATGTACAAATAATCAATACTAGAGCAATTAGCATAACACATCTACTTCCGTTACACTTTTTCAACAAGAATTCCAGTCTGGTTGCACATGTACATCAAAGTCAACTGATGCCAACCAGATAATCAACATAAACGTTGGATGTATAATTGTGAAGAATTCGATGATCAAGTTCGATGGAAGTCACCCTGCACACCATATTATAGCTTACCAGGGCATACATAACCTTAGTATGCAAAAGTTTATGGTTCAGTTTTTTACGTAAACAGTGGAATAAAAATAGGATAAATATAGTGTCATCAACAACACTCACAGGAACATATCATTTGTGCTTTTGAAATGTATAATCTTTAAATCACTCATAGCCCTGTTACTGGCGACACAAAGTGGTACGAATTATCCTACATAATGACTACTCCTATACAATCAAGACTATGGATGATCGAAATATCAGCTTAATTATTGCAACATCTCCCTAGAAAAAAACACCCCAAACTCAGATGCATGATCAATGATCGAGAATCTTTTTTAAAGTTGTACACTCGAAAGAGAACCAATGTTTTGGAACAAACTTTTTAAGTTTAAGGAGCATGTAGAGTTGTCTGAAGAACCTGTATTTGCCTAGGACATTTGGAGTGTTAGCATCTAACTAAAGGAAAGGTGTACTTTTACTATCCCGAGCATTTATAAGCTTTCCCCCACAGTAGCAGCAAATCGGAGTAGGATAATGAGGTGGTAACCATCGTTATCACACATATGACAGGTACAGTTGATCAGTACGTGTACCATTAAGGAATAATGCTTGCATAGCTGATCATTAAACATGGCAGGTTAATCTATGTGCTCCAATTAAAGTAAAACTTCATCGTCAAAGTGCCCTCTTCAATATCATTAAAGAAACGCTGCAGCACCTTATTAGTTCTTCTAATTGTCCTCCTTAAATGTCATGACCAGGACATGTCTCTGCATATTGTCATTTACTACCAAAGCACCTGCTGAAAGAAGACATAGCAAATACAGGGCTGGACATGAGTTGAACAAACATCTACGATTACCTTATCGATCCTGACCAAAAGCTTTAAAACTAGATATGATTTGTCAGAGAAATAACAATGGGTGAGTCAGCTCTACATGATAACGATGTTTGTCGTTCCATGAAGCACTAATAACATGCTGCCATAACATACTTTCTTTCTGACTCTGTTGCAGAGCAAAGTGTATTTGTGTATAGCTATAATTCATAATAGCAGATCCTAACGGCTGTACTCTTTTGCTGCAGTTGATTTGATAGATTTGAAGACCATCGAATATTCTTATCATAATATTCAGAAACTGTAATCTAAGTCTTAGCATGATGCACTTTTGCTAAAGACTTACGTATCAGCTAATTATATGCTAATTAACTTCAAATCTAAGTGTACAAATACGGAATATCATTTTGTATTTTAATATAATAATGACAATGTGTTATTTGCAATTAAAATAAATAGAGCATCCAGTGAGAGGATAAGAGAAACTTCATTTGCTTGATATGGAAATTTGTCATAAGGACAGCGACATTAATATGTGTTGTTCAGGAGATCAGTAAGGGGGAGAAAATTTGGAAGACCTTTTGGATGATGATAGAACATTAATTATAACAAATCTGGTTGATGCGGTTATTCAGACTTCACTCAGCTAATACATCGTGTATAAACAGATGATGAAACTGACGACGATGCAGAGCTTTTCAGTTTTGAGGCTTGTCAAACAATATCAATAACATATGTATAGCTTTAGTGTGAAAGTGCAAGAATGCAATATTTATCTCAGAGTATGGCTGGTGCAATAAAGTGTTCAATCACTTGTCCAGTTCAAGCGCTTTAAGGAAAGTTACTAGTTGTAGTTACTTTTGTATTCGTCCCACATTTTTATTGTCTGCCTAGACACTGAGACTTATTCGTTTTTCTTTTCATACAAAACGAAAACAAATAATGTGGAACATGATTATATCCTCAAAAGCCTTATTGTTATAGGCAATTTTATTGTCAAGAAATAAGATATAAACAATATCCGAAATCACAATTTATCATCATCACTACCGTCAGCAATAATGCCAAAGACTATACTGGAATTTAGACCGTTCATATTATGTCCTATTATGACAAGATTAACTGACGAAAGCGACATCGTTCCCTGTGTCTGCTCTTAGAATTATCATGGGTTTCATAAAGTGAATACAGGATTTCCATATCAAAACTAGTTGTCCATATTGTGCTAGGGCATATGCTGTATTATATAGCTAGTTGTTTGTTTAAGTTCAATTCTCATTTATCTTTTAAACGGCTTTAGTTGTAGAATATGAGAGGCTCTAATCTTAGGGATTGTCCATCCATGGCAACTAATGTCATGCATATAATGTGCAATACATGCTTTATGAGGTCCAGAACTGTCACAAATTGTGGTTGGTGTTGTTCTTGTTGTAGGACTTAACGCCATTGTTTAGCACAATATAGTCTATACATGCGGCCAGTATAAATGGTTGACGAAGAACCCTGAAAAATCCCGCAAAGGACCACCGACCCAAGAGAAGCTACTGGCAAGCTTTCTCAAGTAACCGCATTGACCGAATCCGAGAATCGAACCCACTCAGACACAGGTGAGATCTCAGTGATCCGTAACATTTATCGTTTAAGACCACTCGGCTACTCGGGGTCTCTAGAGACATGGTTGCACAAATCAGTTCTATGGCAAAAGGATTGGTTTGATATTTAAACCCATGCAAGTTTGGGTGTCAATGAAGTCAAGTCATGGATAATAGTGAATACAATGTTATTGAGATTGTAGTGTCTGTATTATCTCTGAGTTGTGGAATACTTGAGATTTGTTGTTGAGAACTAGTTTTGCTTATGTCTATTAGGAGGAATAGTTATATCAGGCTCAGTTGAAGTCTTGCATTGTATCCATTCATTTTCACGTGAATTTGCCTTCCTTAAATTATCCTTATCACCTTCCTTGGGAAAATACATTAGAAAACTCATAGAGTCATATAAGAGTTATCTACCAAAGTGATCATAATGTACATTTGCCATAAAAATGAAAATGACGACAGCTCCATTGGTGTTACGTCATAACTGTTTTGCCTTAAACTCAATGTCGCATTTGTTAAACAACTAAATATTCCTTCCAAACACAGTTTAATACTAGAATTATTATTTTGACATATCCAAAACAGACATTTGTTTCGGTAAAGTGTGTTCCTTTAATTTCATTACTATCTACTGTAGTATCGCATAATGTGCATAAACAGATGAAAAATAGTTCAGTCGATGTAGAGGGAATTAATATTCACATAAAATTAAAGTGACTAAAGAATGAAAGCTAGCGCTTTCCAGAAAATGTATTTAATAGAAAAGTGAGCTTGTTACAAACTAATATGATTGCAAATAATGCATGTTTTCGGCAATAAATAATCTGGGATATCAGACTATAACATGAGATCCGCTGAGCTGTTTCTGAATATATTTCTAACAACGGGAAAACAAAAAAAAAATGTTAAAATGCCCATGTTCAAAATAATCATAAATGTATATCTGCAGCTATAATCAAATTATATTCATATACGTATAAACAAAATGTCAGCAAATTTTATTTTTCTACTATTATTTCTTTCTAAAACATACAAACTTCAGAAGCCTAAACTTACGTAAAGAACATTAGATAAACCCTCTGTATCCAGCTTGGTACACGCAAAGTATATGAATATCAATTGTATGTCTTTGTTCAGACGTGTGGAGATATAATTATTATATCATGACAGTTGGAATATTATGAAAATGACATGGAGCTTTGGTAATAAGTATATCTGGATTGTTTGGAAACATTAAATTTACATAACACGTTTTAATGGGTTCAAACTAGGCATAGCGATACACTTTTAAACCTTTAGTCTATAAATTGTCATTGTTTTGCTCTTTTTATGTGTAAGCTTTGTAATGTTTCAATATTTAAATATTCATTGCTCACTAAAATAAGCAATGTAATATAGAGCATCCATAATTAATCTTCCTAATTAGGGTACCTGGCAAATTCGAAAAGTCAAAATAAGTTCCTTAGTGACAAAGAAATTGTCGGGTATCACAAGTTTATGATACGTGTTCCTCATTTTCAAAACATACCCATCTTAATTTCAATTTTAGAAGTTCATTATTAACTCCAAAGCTGAGAACAAGACCTAATATACAAGAAAGTAAGAGGTTTAACGACAGACAATAAAGACTACCATAAATTATGTCATAAAAGTATTGATATTATGCTAACCAAATATAATTTCAATATAAAAACTATGCCAGTTAGGAATAATATAAAACTAAGTAGGTGTTAGTAAATATGCCCGCTTCTCTGTCATACTGCTAATCAGATAGTCAACATAGCTCAAAATTAACAAAAATAATATAAAATATGTATAATGGCATGAAAATATATAAATGTTATCTTCCTACGTATTACATTCTTTCAAAAATCATATTCACAAATAAATGTATATGTAACAGTAATTAGCATTGGTATACAATAATGTTAAGCATTAGCATCAAATGAATACTATTTTTGTCCTATTTTACATGACAATAGGTTTTATGTTTTCATAATAAAGGTTTAACGACAATAAAATGTTCAATGTAACATACAATATATTATATTAGGGAAAAGGTCTGATAAAGTCTTGCTGATTACGATTATACCACTCAACTCATCAAACTTCATGAAATTAACAGAGATAGGATGTTAACAACATGGAGTAAAATGTGTGAAATGTAAGACAGTGATATTTCAATTACTTGTGTAGTACTCAGTGAGATGTATGCAATCTTCTATTGGTAGTGTAATGTGTCAAGCTTTAGTTGCAAATATACAGAAGTAACTAAAGTCAGTGAAGCATAAATATTGTACATAATGATTTACGTTTATTAGGACGGATACTACTAATCAATTTGTAACGCTTCCAGTTTAACGGAAAAGGTACTACAATAGTATGCTGTTGTAAACATAATGTATGTTGTCATCGGCTAAATGCAGCATTAGCCACTACAATCAGATATGTATGACCTTTATATGTCGAAATGTGTCGTACTAATATAAGAACATGCAATATTCAAAGTTAAAAATATGGCATGTGCATTTGTAAATCCTGAATCTAAGCCAGTGACGTATGAACTTTGGGTCACAATGACTGCATTCATGATGAGATCAATATAGTATAGTAGTGAAATATACTCATCAAGTTACGTATGATAGTGAATAACAGTGTACGCGCATTGTGCTTCAAACTATGCCTAAAGCATAGTATGCGAAATCAGTGACCTCTTTTACTTGTAAAGATATGACATAAATTAATATTCACGCAGTCATCTTGCTTGAAGATTCTAGCCTGAAAATAGCCTAAGAAAATGATGTTAAACACGGGTTTTAAGCAACGTCAATTAGGTATGAAACATTGATCATATTCAATGACTTTGTGACAAAGCTGTTCTGATGCTTCCTTAATGATTTTGACAATTTGTATTATAATTACTACTTATGCAGTGGGCATAAACCCCAACATTAGCCACAAATGTACAACTATTATGTAAGTATGTTCAAAGTAATTACTCTCTGTTACATTCCATGGAGTTTGATGCTATGAAATAGATTTTAAAATGTTGACATCCACCTAAGAAACATTATGGTTGAGAATCAATTTGTCATTTCAAGACAATATATTAAATAACAATCAATGAGCTCTTTAATAATTTAAATTTATATTTTAAATCAATTCACAGAATTAATATCAAGAAACTGATCTAAACAGTAACGAATATTGTTTTAATCAACTGTCTATATTTACACAAGTTTACCTGAGCTACATGTTTTGTATGTTATTTTCAACTGAAGACATTTGTCCGTGATTGTAGATTGCAATGGTTATTTGCAGACAATATATTACATAGGTAACTGTTGTCTATAAAGTGTATTTAGTCCAGGGCAGTGTGTCGTGTGATTCACATGTGACAGTTTATATAATGTTTTGAAGTTAACGAGATCATTTCGTTGATACATTCGGAACTTTCTTTATAATCATTGTATTTTTTGCCTAGATATAATTGCAGAGGAATCATTGACTTAAATATTATAAACTGGATTATAAAGTGCTCAGTGATCGCTTGAACTAAATTGTTATTCTAGGGTTGTTGTCAATTAACTCAACGACTTTTTGACATATGAGCTTATCCAATGCTCTTGACACATCAACTTATGAAATACTAAAATTCATTGGGAACACTCTATACCTTTAAATTTGTGATTACAATAGTACTAGTTGGGATTTAATTCACAATAATGTAAGTTCCTTGCAATTTGTAGAATATTTATTCTAGGAACTAATAAGTTGAATTTTACATAAACGTATTGGTTTTGCTATTCACATGTTTAAATTAAGACTGTAATACAACGAAACACAATATAAGAAAATATATGTACCTATTTATAAACATACGAATTTACTTGAACTGAAAAGTTAGAAATCTCCTTATTTACATATACAAAAAACAAGCTGCTTAAACATGCTATCTAAAAGAGACAATCAATGGCAAACCGTGTTAAGCGCACATTACAAATTATATAGAACATAACAGATCAAGTATTTAATTGTATATGAGGAATTTTCGTTTTAATCAGGTTAATATTTATCTGAATGTAAATGTAGTCTGTCAACTTATACAAATTCGTATAATCTCTGATTATCATGACCAATATTCCAGCTAGGCAGCATACGCCCTAAATGGCTGCGTCCCTTGTCTTTATGGTCCATACTGTTAGGCAGCCAATAAAACAACCATGAAGATGTTTACTATATAACATGCATGTATATCACAATGTAGACATGTCTAGTTTATATACGTGTATACATCCTACTCATCATAAAAGAATGTTTAGAAAACGAAAGTATAACATAGAATGTACATTCTAATCAAATATTCTGCCATAGACTTGGACAAACGATTCTTGTTAAACACTTGTTTTAAACAGATAGAAACTACAAAAACGTTTTCATGCAAGTTTACAATTGGCCTTGAAAGGAAATACTATATTAATATTTCAAAACCATACCATATTGTGAAACAAAATTTTACGCGCACGTCTAATAATCTTCTTTCGTAACGGTAGCATAAAGCAAAACAATGTCCCGTCTTTTTTCAGACACAGTTATAGCATTGCGGGAAAGGAACTATATTTCACGAGGTTTTTTAAAAATAATTCCCATATTTACTTGTATTGGTATCATCTACATGTACCCATTCTAAGGAACATTGTGTATTATCATTACGATCTCTTTGTATTGTGTTTACGTTTACTGCTAGTTGATTGAGAACCTTATATTAAACCATTTATATGATGGTTATGGACATATATTCCATCTTTCTCCAACAAAGATTTACCTCTCATCCATATTTACTATAAATATTATTTGATAGTATTTGGATGATGTATATCGTTCGTTTCACGCAATGAGTCACTTATTATTCACACTTATGTATAGAGATATGTATAATTACATATATGTTTTCAAAATGATCCATTCAGTATTTACATCTGAATACTTTCATTTTGCATGGGACTTAATATTGGTAATAATGCAGGGAATATTAGTAGCATCATTTATCTCCTGATAATACGTGTCGTAACTTAGTGTATATCCCACTATAAGGAGGGAGGAAAGCACCATTTAAGCTCACGTACAATCTTAATGGGGTAGGGATAAAAAAAAACATTACTGTAAAATATGCTTGGCTTACCCCCATTTAGCTTGCTAATCATTTTCCAAGTTCAGGCAATCAGCAGCCTCAAGAAATTAATATATCGTTCAACATCCTTTATTTCTGAAAGAACTTCCCTCAGATCTAGTTAATCATTGACTTATTGGGACCGATCATTGACTAGTGAGCATCGCCCGGTACAGGCCACTTGGTTACCAACAACTTCTCATGATGTTGAAACATATCACTTGGCACCTGGATCAACACATACTGAATCTAATTATAATTTAATGGAGGGAGCGAATTATTTTCTGCCTCCACATCATTCGATTTATTGTACAATTGCGACAGATCTTAAGTTTATGTACTTTACCGGAAAATATATTAGACTGATATTCCGTATTTTCAATTTTCCTTTACAACTTGCAAGTGATAGATCATCCTGTACAATCTGGGATGTCATAAATTATCCCTCTGCAAGTATGTCTGCTGGAGTTCGAAAACACTACACATTATTTATAAGAGGTCATTATCGAAGCAAATGTTTTATTTCCCTTTCCTTAAGAAGTACAAGAAGGGACAAGAACACATCATCATCCTTCCAGCAAAGTACCATTTATGGAAAGTTCAATCACCTCTCCTGAAGATTGACCCGATATGTCACAGTTATGATTCTGGCTATAATTACCCTTTATCACAAGGAAGTTCGAAATAATAAGATGATACTGCCATATACATTGTAATAGATTATCACGAACTTGCTGATAATCAGGAGTATAGGTCTGACCTTCTCAGCAAAGGATCTCTAAAATCTTCCCACTGTGGATGACTTAATAGGATGTCATTCTGTAGGACTTTAAATTAAAGTTCTACTCACTCTTTTGTGACCACGGCGTACATGTTCGCACT
Organism: Venustaconcha ellipsiformis; assembly: GCA_003401595.1. NCBI lineage: Eukaryota > Metazoa > Mollusca > Bivalvia > Unionida > Unionidae > Venustaconcha > Venustaconcha ellipsiformis. The sequence goes on from QKMX01047288.1 coordinate 8,829, forward strand.
TAGACAACTTTTAGGGACAATTCCTAGAACAGACATGTACTTACGTCCTCAGTAACCAATGGTCTGTAAAGTTATGCAATGGCTGTTCACAATACAAGATTCAGCGAGGGAAAATAGAGGTGATCGGTACTCATTTTTACACAGACAAGATTAGTTTAAGCCTCTAGAGTGCATCTCTCACACTAGCAGCTCAACGTCGCAGATTACAATTTCGTCAGGGTCATTTGCTCACATGTCTATTAATTCAAATAATTAAAAGTCGATGAACACGTCCTTGGGGACTATAACATTTTGGATTTAGCTTTTTGAAAAGTTATGAGTCAGTAAAAGCTGCATTGAAAAGGCTGTTAGCGGCAGTAAAAAAGACATCAAGTATATATATATGCTTTGTCAGAGTTGCCCCTCTACCTCAGGATACATGTTGCACTGTACATATTTATAATGTTGCTACAGCGTAACAAAGGTGTATCTTCTTAGTGCGGTGATTTTAATATATGACGGTCTTATTCGTATAATTGTAACGCAAAATTTTCAGGACCCCCCCAAAATAGGTTCCTTACTGTCTCGTCAAAACAGGCCGAAAAATGAAAATATAAAGACGATGCAATGGGTCCAACAAATTTCAAATGGATGGATACGCAATTACAACTGCAAACCAGACGACCCTGATGTAGGTCCATTCCTGAAACGAGATGTAGAGACTGGAGAGGCAATAACAATTCAAGATAATCCAGGAAAGAATAGGCAATACATTTATAACAGAGACTTCTCGTCATCTAGCAGTTTCATAGCGACTATTCATACTTCATTTGGCACTTCTAGTGGACTTGATTGAAATTAAGCTCAACAACGGTCTTCCACTTTGATTTTCCTCTGTCAAAGACAAAGAGCTTGGGCAGTGAACATATTCAGCGTGAATCGAGATTGATTGTTCTTTGACATATTCCCACCCTTCAAGTTAATGTATTATGTAATTCACATCTAAAGATATTCAAATTATTATCTGACCTAAATTGTCATGATTTATACATTTACCGACCATCCTACTGATTGACCAAACTGTTGTGTTACCTCTGCGATAATATATACTCGCAAACAGATATCTCTTTCACATCAATTCTTTGATTTTGCATCTTTACACTTGTCTCATCTCAAGCACTTTATCAGATACATACTTGAGCAGAATTACTGACTTTATTCTAATGGGCCATTGTTATTTTAAATCTAAGTTCATGCATTGTCCAGGTCCAATGATTTTCCACATCTTAGTTCAGTAAGGTGATTGGTGGAATAAGTAATATGCATATTATACCTGCAATGGAATATTTTAAACTCATCTTTTTCAAAAAGAGGTCTTGCTCAGTAAAAAGAAACGCCCTTAAAACACTTTTAAATTATATAATAGATCAAACCAGTAGTAAAGAGACCGTTGTATTGCTTGTTGATACAAAGATTGGACTTTTGATCAGTCTACTGGGCTGTTTTTTAAGACCCATTGAGAGAGATGTATCCTACAAAAACGCATGGCTAATACCATATATTTTTTATTGTGTCGGCGCGGTGAAGAGGTGAACAAAATGCTATAAAGTTTATTTAAGCATATAATAGTAGAATTGTCTCCATATATATTTATATATCCTGTCATTGTTGTAACAGTTTTAAATGAAAAGGATACACTCATATGTCCAGTGGTGGAATTGCGATTCTAATACGCAGTAACAGAGGTTGGGATAATAAGAATATTGTGTTAATTGCTCAGTTAGCGTTTCAACATATACCATCTCTGTATGGAATTCACAGAAGTAATAAAGAGATCTGAGACAGAACTTGCGTTCATAATGATAAGCTACCATGAAGTAAAGGCCATATATACATGTTAGGTTTATCACAATCAGTCTCCTTAGAGGATTTTAAAATCTACTTTTTGGCTATCAAAAATGCCCTTCTTATTTCACTTTTGATGCGGATCAAACGAAAACCAAAGTAATTTCTTTCTCTGGGAACAATTGCTGCACAAACAGTAATCAAGAAAACGGATTATACCATTAAGTGGGCGTTTGGTTTACAAGGATATCATTTGCTATCCCTTTATTTCCCCAGCATCTCTCCTTACTAAAAAATTGAAATTAGCATTATTGACATGTAATGTAGACATGTCTTCAGAAAATTGATGGATAGACTTACATTTACAGACCTATCCTTTTGTAGTTTTTTTTTTTTGTTGTCTTTATGCGCAGGTCTATATGGTTATGAAAAGACTTGGACATAGCTAGAAAATGGAAATATTTATATCACGTATTTATCCTTATTTAATACATGATTAGTTGTATTGTTTATTTCTGATTGTAGACACTAGTCTCAGCATATATTCACAAGGTGACATTCTTCACAAACTAATACAACAGCCATAAAAGAACGAAGCATACTTTATTATTCGATTCATCTGTATTAAGCTCTGATCCAAATGCTTTATAAACATACACGCCCTCTCTTTTGTTCCTTTCAATCTGTGCATCTTTTCTATACAATCCAGCTAACAATATTTAACATTCGTTATTTAAATTTATTTTAATTGGATATCACAGTAAACGGTGGTTTACCTCCATCACATAATATATTATACTTATGCATTCCAATTAAAATGCTCAAGGTTGTATGTGGACTCAGATCCGTTCACTTTATCTAAGTTCGATATCCATTTCATGCAATAGCTGCAACCATGTGTTGATTTTAAAAGGATTTCCTGTAGTTTTCGTTCCTTATATTGAATGATCAAAATTATACTTTCTTTACTTTTAGCAACGCAAGATTGTCACTTAAACGTCGCATTGTACCTATCAATAATTTAAAAAATCATTTTTTCCAGGTAGAAATTTGTAATTCCAGGGAATTAGTATGCTTTTATTGAATTGTTTTAAATGTTTTATTTCTGTTTTGCAGTTACAGAGATGAAAGCGGTAAGACAAAACTTTGAATCATGATTTGAAAACAGATTTTAAAGAAAGTATACAAATGTAACATTATAATGGATATATTTTTTTCATATTAAACAAATGGAAGAAACGAAAAGGCTTACAGGATTATAATGATATTCTGTAATTCATTGAACTATAGCATCAAAGCCCGTTTTAAGATAATTATGAAGATAAAAGTCATACGACTTGTTTTTTAAAGAACAGCTTTTTCTGCACATGTATACATGACACGATGAACTAGCATGCTTGTCACGCATCATGTTGGACATGTGATATGGTGTGAATATAATTATTCCATGTTTTTATTTTGTAATTATTATTTCTTAATTAGTCATTACTCATATAGCCCCAATGGAAAATCATAAAAAATATAAGTGTGTGTTAGGTTTTGCAATACTGTTTTATTAGTTATGTCATTATAATCCAACAGCTGTACTTAAATCTCAGGAACATCAGACTCCCTGGGAAAAAACCTTTGTAAAACATAATTTGATTACTGATTTAAGGACAATATGGGAGCATAATGTCATGTGTTATTATAGAGTAAATTATATAAAGGTATTTGTAAGTAGCATCGTGGATAACTAACATGATATATTAAAAATTGAAAATATGATAAAATTAAGGGGTCCAATATGATTTAATAGTAAGGATGATGTCATCAGGATGCAGGAAAATTTAAGTTTGATGGGCAGATATACCGATACAAGCCCAATTTTGCAACACTGTCTTTTATTAAATTTAGACCACAATATCCAGACTACTTTTACAACTACTCCTAAAGAGCATGGAGAATTGAAATTAATCTTTACTTATATATTCATTCCAAATTTTATTTGGTCCTACATTAAAATGGTGTTGCTCAGGCTTCCAAGATAAGCTTCACATCAGTTATTCTAAAAGTATCATATTGCTACTCCATTTGAATGGAAAGTTGTAAGAATTTCAAGTTTGACTAAAAGACTTGTTAAGATGAATAGTCGGTTCTATATGAAAGTAGTACCCAGCCTAATATCCATTGTGTCTGCCAACATGTCGTCCAAAATCTCTTCCACATTCCACAGCAGTGAAATCGAAAATCTTGTTATTGCTGAAGAGTATCAGAGATGGTTTCAACATTCATCAGTAAAAAATAAAATATATGTATATTGATTTTCTGACCAAACCTTTTATCAACAAAGATGTACTGCTTTCGAGAGAATCGTGTTCCATTGTAGATATACATTTGTTTGCCATTTAAAATAATTTTGGGAGAGGATATACACCTGCCTCGTTGTGTTAGTTCCTTATACTTGAATTAAACACAAAGTGGCAGGTGTAAATCATCATTTGCACTTAACTGTAAGATCAAAGGCACTGTCATATTCAGTCCAGGTTGGAAGTCGCTAATTCAGGTCGGTGATTCCTGAATATTTACGTTGTTGCAACTGTACGGTCATAAAGTGTATAGCAGGAAAGAGCAAAAACTCATAAACTAATGGCCATCATAAAAGTCTTGTTGCTGCTACCGGGTACTTCTTCTGGATTGATGCCGGGTATGTAGTTTAACGTATAAGGTAATATTCTCCATTATTTAACACTTACAAGAGACAGAAGAACACATAGGACATACGATCTAACAATTTTTCTACAGGATCTGGAGGGAATTCTGGTAGGAAATAAAACTTAAAGTTATAGTTATAACCTATAATGATTTTTTTTCCAACCATAAATATCCACAAGCCGGGATTCAAATTAATTTTTGAACACTGCGATTTTATGAAATAAATGTATATGGTATGGACAACTATAATATTATACATTTTGGTGCAAAACAACATTTAGCTTCTATCTCAAATGTTCCAACTGGAAATCATGCATACTGATTTCATAGTTCATCCATACACCATATAAAATTTTAGGATAGTTAGTTTACTATTATCCATTCAGGCAGGTAGATATCCTTTTCGGTTTTTGAAATAAAAATTGTAGATAAGAAAATTCAGAGTAATGTAATATTTTCTTATCCTTAGCACCGGAAAGAAACCAGTTTGAACTTGTTGCTGACACTGAAATAGATTAAGCGATTTAATTTTATTTGTTATTGACAGCAGGATCAGCCCTGCAAACAGATTAGTAACCAAATGTTTATGTATTTTCCCGTCTGCAAAGAAAAGCATCTAATTGATACTATGGTCTTTGCGAACCATATTTTTACTGTGTGTTAGACTTGTGTCCTTGATTGATAATTTGGCATGGAGTTTTTGCATACTAGACCCGTAACTTGTGAACAAAATGTTTACTAATATTATAGTTTAAAGCCTCTAGATGTTTCAATTTTCCATTAAAATAATTAGTTACCGGAACTTACTTGTGCATTATAGCTCAAGTGGAATGTTGATAAGAAGTGCAAGACAGTCTCAATTGCATCGTTGGTACACAGTGACATTCAATACTATTGATATATAAGTACATTCAAAACTATCTAAATTCATTCGAAACATTCTTCACTATTACACACCATGATAGGGCATTTAGGATTATTTGGAATTCTAGTCAAAGCACTGAGTCTGTCGAATTTTCACTTTCTACTTTAGGGAAATATATTGTTTTTAATTTTAATTAAATACTTATCGTGGCCCATATATTATAATCCTTTTACTTAACAACCTTATAGGTGTTGGAATCAATAAATTCAGTATAGGT
>QKMX01047351.1:0-10223 GCA_003401595.1 Venustaconcha ellipsiformis
ATAATAATAATAATAATAATAATAATAATATCTTTATATTCAGAGAGTAACTTATTTAATTTTAAAAATGCAATATGGCTGGTCTATGCTGTTAGGTTGTTAGATGCATGTCATGTATATATACATGTCTGCTATCATGTTATATTCAAAATTGTGATATAACAAGGCATGTTTTAGTGGGCTTTCATTATATGGTATTAAGGATACATTTTATTGAACATCAGAATTTGTAACTTAGGATCTGTGAGATTTTAATTTTTATGCCAGTGTTTCAAGTCTTAAAAAAGTCTTTTTTAACATCTACAGTAAATCCAATCAGTCATATGAGTGAATGTAGAACTATACATGTCATCACAGATCATTGTGTACAGTTCACATGTCATCACAGATTCCAGTTATAACTGGTCATTGTGTACAGTTCACATATCACAGATCATTTTGTCCAGTTCATATATCATCACAGGTCATTGTGTACAGTTCATATATCACAGATCAATGTGCACAGTTCATATGTCATCACAAATACAAGTTTGTGTTGTACAAATGTTATTTTTTTGTACAAAGAGGGTTTTACAAATATTAAACTACGGACATAATAACATGATATGATACATTCCAATATAGTGATACAGTCCCCCTCATTATAAAGTCCTTCATTATGACACATTTCTGTTAGAAGGAAATGGATACAATTTCATCATGTACTTAAGTATAAGATGGTCTCACTATAATACACTTTCCTCAGTGACTGCTATGGACAGCATTATAATGAGGGAATATTATGCTGATGGTGTACAAATTTATTTGTCGAATGATTTTTCACAGAGTATTTAAAATAAGCACATACATTGGTCATTCACTAAAGTATTGTACAGATCAAAATGAAATAGACCCTATTGCTTGTTGCTTTCATATTGTGATCTAAAAATGTCTCAATGCATGCACAATACATTCTTTTGTGTAGCTCAAATCACAATGAGGAAACCAATATGTTGTATTACTGTTGAGCATGTAAGACCCTTTCAACCAATCAGAATTATGTACATGTAATAACTGTTTTTATGCATGCAAACTTTATGCAGATGTGTAAATATTTATTCTATCCATAGAAATCACTTGAGTTACTGTGCAGATAGTCAAATATTTATGTAGGAAAATGCTTTGAAAGTTTTCTTTAGTTTCAATCTGTATTTGTCCTTTTCTTGTTTTATGAAGTCAGATTATTGTTACAAAATACATTCTGTTTTCATGGGAACTGTGTCTCATTCAAGTATCTGTTTATTCTAATATTATCTGAAAGATAAAGGTTATGAGGCCAATAGTTTTCATTGTTATAAACTTGTACTAAATAAAAAAGATTCAGGTTAAGCAAAAATTATAGTGTCTGTATGAATGTGATAGACTGATCAACAATTTTTATATCTTTTATAATTACTCCTAAGAGATAGAAAAAGGCAGGGAATCATAATTGCTTATGTGTATGTGTGTGTGCATGTGTCTGTAGGTGTGTGTCCATGAATCTCACAATACTTATAATGAAAAATCTAGTTATACTCAGTTATAAGAGAAGAGGTTTTTCATTTTCAATGAGCAACCTTCTATAAAATCGTTTCTATTTAAGGACAATTTTTAGATGCACATATTCATATACATGAAACTAAAATTTGATTATATTTTGTCATACTTCAATGTCTGCTTTACTTTGTGTCAGACTTGTCGGTGACATACTGATATGTACGGCCTTCTTGTCATACTCGGGACCATTCAACCAGGACTTCCGAGCACTTTTATTCAAGAACTGGTCCAAGGAGCTCAAAACCAGGAAGATTCCACACACCCTGAATCTGGATGTCATCAGTATGCTGGTCCATCCAACTGTTGTAAGTATAACTACAATCTGTCCATCCATCTGTCTGTCTTAGTCTCCATCTGTCTGTCCCTTCTGTTATCAGTATGCTCATTCATCCAGCTGTTATAAGTATAGCTGCTATCTGTCCATCGAGCTCTCTGCCACCTCTCTGTTCACAATCCCAGCTATGGCATGCTGTTGAGACAGTCACTCTTATTTGTCTTTCTTTCTTTTTCTTTCTTTCTTTCTTTCTTTGTCTCTTAAGATGTATTTCTCATTGTATTTATATCTTTATCTTTCCTATGCTTCCATTAATTAGTCTCCTATCTTCTAGTAATACTCAAAATACTCATGTTTCTCTCCTCTTCCTTTTCCTCCCATCAGTATATCATGCACATTCACATATCTTTGTCTTGATATTTGTATGGATAACAAATATAAGTTCCATGAAATTAAATCAGTTTATATTTAAACAATTCACTTGAAATTATAAAAATAATTTCAGCATATAATTGTCAAGAAGGTACCATGAATACTTGTTTTTAACTTCAGTCCAATTGCATCCTGCAGAGACCCAGATCTGCTGATGCATAATAGAGTGGGCAGATCTGTGACTATGAAGTTTTTTTTAGAGTAATCAGTAAAATAAACAATATAGAACCTAATCTGCTTGTACATTATATGACAGCAGATTAGGGTGTATGCTGTTTGTAGTTGGACTTAATATATATTTCAGTATATATAGTTACACTGATAAAGTTTAAAGTTCCAACTGTGTTAAGAAACTATACTTGTCTGAGTTTCTTGGCAGGGTGTTTTCCCTTTGGTGAATTAAAGTCACAAGTCACCTACAGTATTTCTCCATTGATAATATCTTGGGAGAGGGGAGGAGTAGCCCAATAAATTTTTGTCATGAATAAGGGGTTGTGCTTATTGTCAACAAGTTTTGTAATGTTGTTGGGCTTAAATTCAGATAAATATGGTATTTCCGAGTATTGGCTTCTTGCTGATTCTATGATTTTTGTTTCCAGATCGGTGAATGGAATCTCCAGGGATTGCCTAATGATGAATTGTCCACACAAAATGGTATTATTGTTACCAAGGCCTCACGCTACCCACTGCTGATTGATCCCCAGGGTCAGGGCAAGATCTGGATCAAGAACAGGGAGGCACATAGTGAATTGCAGGTAGGGTATATAGGGCAATATTCATATTATATTTTATGGCTTACTACTGTTTGTATTTTGAATGCTATAATTTTATTTATATGGTTTCTAAAATAAAATTTGTATATCTATGTTTCCTTGAAAAGTTTATGTTTATGAGTATAAAAGTTATAATTATTGTATCAGATTCAAAGACAAGAAAATTGCTTTCTGTTTATATCATTTTAATACTTCTGCTTTATTAATTACAAAATAAAAATATGCACTTTTTCATATTTCCAGATCACATCGCTGAATCATAAATATTTCCGTACACATCTGGAGGATGCGATGTCCCTTGGACGACCTCTCCTTATTGAAGATGTTGGGGAGGAGCTGGATCCTGCCCTTGACAATGTCCTAGAGAAAAACTTCATCAAGGTTGGCTCCACATTCAAGGTCAAGGTTGGAGACAAGGAATGTGACATTATGAAAGGTTTCACCCTTTATGTTACAACTAAACTGGGCAATCCTGTATACACCCCTGAGATATCTGCAAGAACATCAATCATTGACTTCACTGTCACGATGAAAGGTTTAGAGGACCAGTTACTGGGTCGTGTAATTCTCACAGAGAAGGCTGTAAGTATATTCATTTATTCATATGCTATGAATTCAGGGATGTTTACTTATACGTTTATTGTTCTGATAAAAAATATAAGATTTTGCAAAAGCTATTTAACTTGTGACATTTAATGTATTATTGTTGTGCGCTTAATAAAATAATATTTGGTTCCAATTTCACCAATATAAGTTGTAACGTTTTTGGAATTTTTATTGGTCATATTTTAATTTACACTTAGATTTCAAACAATCTGATCACTAGATTCTAGATTTATATGCATGTCTAAACTTAACTTCTGTTGGTGAAATCCAAGCCAATTGTTTCTGTATTTATTAAGAGTGTACCTGTGATAAGACTATACAATTTATAGTATTTATTTACATTCATGGATATGCTTTATAAGTGCCAGTCTTCATAAATTATTTAATCCAATGATTTTGTATCTGTGCATACTGCTGCATCCTGTATTTATATGATAAAGTCCTCTCAGTGATTTTTTTATTTGAATTAAAAAATAAATATTTTGATTATATATATATATATTTTTTTGCATATCTATTACCAACATTCACTTTAATGCTTTTTTCCTGGTATTTTTTGTAGGAATTGGAGTCTGAAAGAGTGAAACTGATGGAAGATGTAACATCTAACAAGAAGAAGATGAAAGAACTGGAGGACAACTTGTTATACAGACTGACCAGTACAAAGGTTTGTTTGACTTGTCTTACTTGCCATCCTCCCATGGCATGGTAATAATTCAGTCTTCAAATTTTATGAAATTTTGACATATTTCTGTCTATTAATAAGCATACCTTCCAGTTTTCCAAAAATATGGAAAGCTGTCAGGTGATCGGGGAAAATGCTGTAATAAAATGGCCAATAAATAAAGACTCAGGTGATGGGGGGAAAATGCTGTAATAAAATGCCAATAAATAAAGACTCATCTAATCCATCTATGTCTGATCTCATTCTGATGAGCAGTAAAATATAAGTCATGCAATTTTAAGGAGAGCAAGTATTATTATCAAAAAATAAATGCCCATAATCATTATTCAATAAAAAATGCCCATAATCATTATTCAATAATAAATGCCCATAATCATTATTGAATAATAAATGACAGTAATTATTATTGAATAATAAATGACAATAGCTATAATTGAATAATAAATGTCCATAATCATTATTGAATAATGAAGGCCAGTAATTATTATTGAATAATAAATGTCAATAATTATTATTGAATAATAAATGCCACTAATTAGTATTGAATAATAAATGCCTGTAATCATTATTGACTAATAAAGGCCGATAATCATCGTTGAATAATAAATGTCCATAATTATTTTTGAATGATATATGCCCATAATTATTATTGAATAATAAATTTCCATTATTATTTTTTCATAATAAATTCCCATTATTATTTTTGAATAATAAATGACCATAATTATTATTGAATAATAAAAAACAGTAATTATTATTGAATAATAAGTGGCAAAATGCCAGTAACTAATTCTATATTTGAAATATTATTCAGCATTGTCAGTAATTTTTCATGCAGTATTTATTAGCTACTTGTAGTTGTACTTAGTAAATAATTACAGGTAAAGAAATGTTTCTAATTTTCAGCTGATTTTGTATGTGCTAATATTTGTTGAATACCAAGTTCATCATTTGAATAATTTGAGGAAGGTTAATTAAAAATTTATGATTTATAATGATTAATGGCGCATTAAAAATTAGAGCTCAAATTCATTTAAAATTATGATTCATAAATGGATGATGGTGAATAAAAAAAATCAGATAGCAGATTAAAAATTTATTAATAAATGATTAATATATGAAAAATTAGAGGTCAGAGTAATGAAACAATTATAATTCATAAATAATTGATGATCTGTGACAAATCAGAGAGAAATGATTGAATAAACTGTGATTTTAAGAAATGATGGTGTTTGAAAAATATGAGGATAAAAAAAACAATCATATAGAGAGAGTGAAGTACCTGTCATGTCAGTAGGATGAAGTAAGTCACATTTAAGGAGATATTTCACTATGTTTGCCATTTTAAGAGTCAAATATTCCCTTTGTATGCCCAGAAGTTCCAGATTACTATAGTTTACAGTCCATCTGACTTAGAAATGAATGGGAGAAAGGTGTCACCAAATTACTCAGCCTATAGCTGACTACTGACATAAAAGTTCTGATTGTTATACATAACCACACAATAAAAATTGGAGAGAAATTTTGGTGCTATGATTGGTAATAAGTTTAGGGAGTTGGACACTTTTGCTGAAAACCTTGTTAGGATAACTAGGCAGAAACTACTCACCATAGACAAAGAATGTTTGGCAGGTCTGTTCGTCTTCACCTCTTATTAAATGATTGCTGTTAGAAGAATTTTCCATTTTTTGTTTGATACACAATTTTTTATTTTGAGGAACTTTTAATGAAAAACTTTTTAGCACAATTAAGCAAAGCCATTGCGGCAAACAAATGAAATTAGATGACTTGTTTAGATTTTCTTTTTGGGCATTACAAGAAAATATGGCAATTAGGCAACAATTTACTTCTGGGGATTGTGTCTAGATAAAAAATGTTGATGACAGTATTGACTATTAATTTAAGTAAGCATCTTGTTGATGAAAATGTTACATTTTGCTCTTGCAAGTTGGTGGATTTTCGGGCACTATGGTCTGTCCATGTGTTTCTGTATGAAAAGGGATGCTACATGGATAGACAGATAAATGAACTAGTGGATAGATATTAAAGCTAGATGTGTGTTTCTAATTCATCATGAGATATTAAATTTCAAATATTGCCTTCATTCCTTGCCCTCTTCATCCCATTTGTATAGCCAAGAAAAGACTCCATTTTGCAAAAATCACAGATGGTCAACGGCAGTATTAAGGTTACGAAAGACTAAATAACATTACATTGTACAAATTCCAGATATCCTGTAATGCAGCATCAGGTGGAATGGAGAAAAATAACATTAAACTGTTAAAATTACTGATATCCTGTATAATGAAGATGATCCAGAATAAACATTTTAATAAAATGACCCATAGTTAGGAAATATCTTGTGTAGCATTGTATAAGAATTATGAGCTTGATATAAATAGTCATTTTGGGTTGGGTTGCTACATTTTGAAACAATCTGAAAAGTTAGTGTTCACTTCTGGATCAAGAGGCTTGTAATATTGACTGTCCAGGCAGGCAGGCAAATAGGCAAGTGGGTATCTGTTTTGGTTTCTAGTTTATAATATAAGTTCCAGTGAACAAAGTTGGGATACGTTTATCCCTTAGCCCTAGTTGAAAACAGGTCATTTGCTCCAAGGCCAATGTCATCATTGCTTTAAAAAAATGGATTTTGCATGTTTTTTTATTAGATGATAAAAATTTATTCTTTATAACAAATTTGAAGAAAAAAAATTGTACATTTATCATCAAAGCGCAAGGAAGAATCCTGTTGATTTGATGGTCAGTATCTCTATGGTCACAGTTGCTGTCAATGAAAATATATTTCCTTTAAAAATGATAACTTGTTTGACACAGTGCATTTAAAACTTTGTGTTCCCTTCTGACCATGAAAGGCCTTTTATTATTTTGAGTCAGGGTCATTGTTACTAAAACATAGGTTTGGCCACTGCATGTCATTGCCGGATAATAGCTGAACTTTTCTCTGAGATATTTCAAAGCAATTCAGTACATGCGATGTCTTTCCCTTTGCTTGATAAAGAACTCTGTGGATGCTGTACAGCAGAAAACACATTAAAAAAAACAAACTGTTGCCACAGTGCATCATGGGCTTTTTGTGATAATGTTTAATTTGTGTTAGATATTTTTCTTGTTTCTCATACAAATGTAAATTATTTCAGGGATCCCTTGTAGATGATGAAGACTTAATCAATGTGCTGCATATAACAAAAGCAACAGCTCAAGATGTCAGTCAGAAACTTCAGGTTGCAGCTGAGACTCAGATCAAGATCACATCAGCCCGAGAAGAGTTCCGACCTGTCGCAACCCGCGGTAGTATCCTGTACTTTTTGATCACAGAGATGAGCATGGTGAATAGCATGTACCAAACCTCGCTTCGTCAGTTCCTGCATCTTTTTGATTTGTCTATGGCAAGGTACAGAATTTCATTTTTTTTTATCTTTTGAATCTTCTTTAACCTCTCATCCCATCAAAATTTTTGTACTCATTTAATCTATAAAGATAATAATTATCTTTTTGTCTGCTTTAGAGGATATATTTTTCTGAAGTGTGCAAGTTTTAGGAACAAAAGAAAACTATAATACTGTTCTCCCTTACATGTGGCTGATAGGAGCCATAGAATATATCATCTTAGAGTGAGGCCATTTTATAATGAAGTACATGATGTAGTAATCCCTCGTTATAACACTATCATAGAGTATATTCAGTTTATAGCAAGACAATCTTACAATAAAGTACATGATTCAGAACTCATTACAGCACTGTCCATACAGAATACCACCTTAATAAGTCCACCTTACAATGAATTACATGATACAGTACTTACTATAAAACTGTATATAGGATCCAAAGAGTATAACACCTTATAATGCGACCAACTTATAATGAAATACATGATTCATTACTCCCTCTTTAAAATGCTGTCCATGAGAGCCATTGAGTAAATAATTGTACTATCAAGTAATCCAATGGATCCATGACTATATTTGCCTTACAACAAGATCTGTCTTTTAATTGAGGGTATTATAGGATTTAATAAAGTTGGCTCCTTTGACCATAGTTTTCTAACAATGTGTTATAATGAGGGAGTGATATATTTGTGCCTTTAGTTATTTTGCACTGCCTTTAGTTATTTTGCACAACTGAAAAAATAAGTTGTAAAAACTGTATGAATAATTATAGTTGTTACAGTACTCCCCAAAAGTACACGGCTGAAAGTTGGACATGCCTAATCAACAAAAACAAAGAAAATGAAAATGAAAAAAAATGAAAGAACCCTGGGTGAAGTACTTGGTGTCATGTACCCATTATATATAGCAGTAGTTATATTTAAATATTACTGTTTATAGGCTGAGGCTGAATTATAGTTTCAATGCTTCCATACCTTTTGAATTTGCAGTGAAGCATTTTTTTAATCCACCCTGCCCCAATTTTGAATAATTGATTTTTTTAAAAATTTATTCATTGTGTGTTTGACAATCAGTGCATTATATTTTACTCTCCTGAGTTAACACTTCTCAGATGTACATTTTTCTCAAGATTGTTTTGGATATATTTGTACATTTGTTTGAGAAGTATTATTTTAAACTTTTAGATCCCAGAAATCTCCAATTACCCAGAAGCGTATTACAAACATCATTGAATATATGACTTTTGAAGTCTTCAAGTATGCTGTAAGAGGCCTTTATGAGAAAGATAAAATGACCTTCACCTTGCTCCTGGCTCTCAAAGTTGACATGGCAGCTGGAAAGATTAAACATGAGGAATTCCTCACCCTCATCAAAGGTCAGTTGAAAGGCAGTTTTAATATATAATGCAAATAAAAACACTACTGCATTTGTGTGAAAAGGGATTTTTTAATTTCTTTAAAGTTAAAATTTTATATTCAAGTGATTTTAGCCCATAGTAGTTCATTATATTGCTGATTTGGACATAAAAGTTTAAAATGCTGTTTATTTTGCAAACATGTAATATAAAATATATACAGCCAAAGACACGTTCTTAATTCCTATCTGTTTTTCAGTCAATAAGATATATGAAAAGCAGCTTTCTGAAGAAAAAGAAATGTTTTTCTGTGTTCTTTTTGTTGTGTACTCACTGCTCATAGCATAGGGTGTCTTCCTTTGCCCTCTCCATCCATTCATCTGTACTTTCATACGTCTGTTCCAAGATATTTTAAAAAATCCCATAAAAGTAGCCTAATTATATTTCATCAACATATTCCTATGCATTTGTACATGACTTGTTTTGATTTTTTAGGCTGTTTCAGGAAATTTATATTTTTTTTACAGATTTTTAAAAACTGTTAGGTCGTTCTTTTTTATGACAAAAACCTTGTCAGCAAGATTAAGCAAAACAACTTAAGTATTAGCAAACGAAATTTGGTGGAATATTTAACTGCAAGTGTAGTTCACATGATTAGATTTCCAGTCAGTAACTACAATAATTCAATTTTTTTAAAATTTTAAAAACGTTTTTGGAAAATTAGATATTTTTTGTCAAAAATCTGGTGAGTACAGTTAAGCATGCACCACTTGAGATAGACAAATGAATCTTCATANNTCTCTATATTTATATTTATGTACAAGATGTATTTAGATTTTATGGCTATTACAGTAGGTTTTCAGTGTACAATTATGAACTTGTTTACATTAAGGACAAAAATTTACCATGTGACATACATTGGAATTTAGTTGGCATTACTGTATCATATGTAGATATCTAATTGGTGTAGATGGCATTATCATGACATGTAGATGACACCATCATGGCAATCATAGATGACATCACTATGGCACATGTAGATATCATTNNNNCAACAATGCGCATAATCTCTGGAACACTACATCCTACTCCTTTACAATGTCTGCCAGTACTCAGC
>QKMX01047361.1:0-13293 GCA_003401595.1 Venustaconcha ellipsiformis
CTACTACTACTACTACTACTACTACTACTATTACATATATTACTGAGCTTCATCGCTGGGGTGGTATATGATTACCTTAGCTTTGTTGGTAGATTGTGGTAAACTGAATTTAAAAAGTATACAATTTGTTATTAGGCTAGAAACTGTAGAAAAGACAATTCCAAGGAAATCATTCAACTGCATATAGATTAAACAATACATGGTAGGGATTCCTGTGAAGATCTTAAAAAAATAAAACATGACAGAAGAAAAATAAAACGCTAGTTGAGTGAACTTTGATATGTCTGAGCTTGTGGTGAGGTAAATAAATTTAAATAGGAAAGGGTTATAAAACGTCTTTTTTGAAACTCTAACCAAATGATTTATTTGATCATTTTCTATGTATTAATGGTTTGTGTGTGCAAGTTGCAAACGTTGTCTCTTTCATACAGTTTACTGCATCGTAATGTTATCTTTCATCAAAATGAGTATTCATTTATTAATTGCATCCATATTAAGGTGAGCTTAACTTTAAAATTCATCTTGACTATTCTCCTGTGTCAAAACTATCAATAAGCTTTGTTAAATAAATTGTTGAATTCCCTACAACTGATAATTTTGTTTCTTAAAATGTTTTTCTTGTTAAACAAAAGTATGTCTTTTTAGGAATGTGCAGTGAAAACATTTAAATACATATAAATACGAGTCAAGTTTTATTTGCTAAGGTCAAGTAATAAACAAGTAGCAATTTTAAAATTGCTCTTTCATGGTAAAATTAACTTGGTTAGGACTTTATCCTTTTATCAGTTTTCGAATTTTTCCGGTATTATCAAAAATTACGAAATAATCTTTTCCAGAAAGAAGCCACATGCATCGCAATAAATATTAATTCTGGAAGTGAATATGCCCCATAAAATATAAAGCAACAAAAGAAACAAGTTATCTCTACATCTTTTTTTCAGCAATAACGCTTTGCAGCGTTATTGTCAGAAATATTACATTATGGCTGCAGACGAACGGATTAATATTTTATTCGCATTAGTGGTAGCTACTTTCGTGTTTAGCAAAACATCTTTTTCCATTTGCCTATCTTGTTACATTTCGTTTTTAATTTAATAATATTATGTATATCTATATTGTGCATTTAACTTTTGTCCATGATTGAAAAGGTATATTTGGAACCAAAATATTTAATAGTAAACTTTGGTCCATTATGGTAGAATAGGCTTTGAGATAATGATTATTTACAAACATGTTTACTTGGATTTTATTAGAGTATCTTTTTTTCCCTAGAATATCCTTTCTTTCAGCCTGATTTTTGTCATGATTTTTCCTGGTGTTTAAGTTCAAGAGCTGATCTTGCTTATAATTAGTTTCGTACTTTTGAAGGAGGATTTCTTTGCAAATTTGATGGGAAAGTGACCGGATTTGTTATGTGTTATATCATGTGACAGTCTGTATTTAAGGGACTGGGTGGGTAATTAGTTATTCATTTTTAATATCAGTTTGTAGAGTCACGTTCAGTTGTGTTCAGTTATAATTTGAGAGGAATTGTGTATCTAAATTATTCATTGGAACTGCAAAGTGTTCATTATCTTTTGGACTAAAGTATTGCTTTAAGATTATTTGGGACTCATTCAAATACATTCTGTATTATATCATTGTGACATATCAAAGCTAGTAGCGAATAAAAATATTTGTAGCTTTGGTTCAGAACAATCTATCATTTTGGACTTGTCATATAACTTTTGGGATTATTTGAGATATTATTCACAACACAGTAAATTCCTTTTAGAGTTTCACTTTGTAATCGAGAGAAATAAATTGTGTCTTCAAATTTACTATACTTGTAGGTTTCGTTTCGCTCATTTACTTAAATTAAGACTATATATTAATAACAGTAATTTGAATTTCTCCTGAGTCAAATGACTTAGTTTAATACTGATTGATTGATTGAGTTAGTGAGCGAGTGAGTGATTAATTGATTGGTTGGTTGATTGATTGATCGATTGATCGATCGATTGATTGATTGATTGACTGATTGTTCGATCGATGAAAAATGCAATATTCTTCGACACAATGCGAAGTAGGAATATTAGCAATGAACAAATGAAAAACTGATCAAGCTATCAATGCCTGATATTTGTCATTATCTTAATATTGAACATCATGAAAACATTAATGAATCTCTCGATTTGTATTGATATCGAGCATGTAAACACGTAATGTCGTCTTTTTAAAGTGACAAGAAATGAGTTTAGTTCTGGAGGATAATGGAATGTAATATCTTGACTTCCAATAAAGACTGCCATATTGTGCCAGATTTAATCAAAAAAACGACAGCGTGAAGATTTAGTATCTTATTAACCTTTGATCTGCTTTGTTAAATGCTCTCAATGTTACAATGCAATATTGTTGAGCAGGTTCCGATTTTATTTTATAGCGTCCCATTTTTGTACGTTTTAAATCATGTCATGTTTAAGTGAATTTGCAAACGTTAGGATCTGACAGTCTTTAGACAGGCATTATATGAGAAAAATTAAGTTTTATTCAACTTATAGTTCGCTCAGCTCTGCATCGCAAATGGTATCCGTGTCTGTAGCTTAAAAGATTTTCACATTCTGAAACGTAAGTTATTATTTTCAACCTCGAATATTTTCAATACCAGTTGTATACATGTACATGCTGAGGAAGTCCTGGAACTGTGGATAGGTTCACTTTTTATATCTGACTGAGCGGTTATAGAGGCCGCCATGTGCCACAGGTAGATAAACATTGTCTAATCATTTCACAGATTATATAAAGAGAGTTTACGTAGACATTTAATATGCTTACACAAAAATAAGATGATGCAGATGATGCTTATTTGCCCGTGGCCGACGACTGCTCCTGTAGTAACTCAATGCACTTTCAAACAAAGTGTATTAAACCTAGGGTAATTGCTTTTAGTATGTGCCTTTCCTTTTATTACTTGTAAGACTTGGGTGATTCTTTGTTGATTACAGTATTGGGACGATGCTTCTAAACTCGAGCACTTAGCTCATTTCATTGAGCATATTTCATAATGAACAGGATTAATTATCTGAATCGTTTTAAGTATATTTATTTACCAACCTGAGATAGGAATTATCCTTTGTATTCAATGTTTGTGTTATGCTATTTTATTACATTGAGTGAAGTACTAATATTCTGCCCGTAAAGGTTTATTAATATGTCTTATAATATGAAAACTTGAAAATAATTCAAGTGAGAACTTAGAGTTTTATGATCTGTGATTATTTGATGATTGGAAGTAAATTTTTGGTTGTAAAAACTTCAGTTCAGAATGAAATAGTAGAAACAGTCGGTCTCAAGCAAACGCAGCTGTTTGATTCGCTCGTCAGAAACCGTTTGCTTGAAATTAGAAAGATTTCATGATGGCCTCGGTGGGATTCGTTATAGTTTTGCAAACTTTTGTTGGGTATGCATTTTAACAAAAATTAAAATCTGGCTGTTTGACAAGGTAACTGAAATCATAACACATCCTCAAGAAGTTAAAATCTTTGAAGCTTGCTCTGCGACATTTGTTGCTTGAAAGAATATCTATTTCTTTGTTGTAAGTTCCATTTAAATGTAATTTGATATCGTTTGTTTATGAGCTTATTCTCTTACTGGAAGGATATAATTTGGGGTGGGAATAGAGCATGTTTTAATGATCAAGGGCATTTCTTTTTCCTAAATGTGTGTCATTTATGCACAGTTCTGTTTTGACTTGACCAGATATGAGGTCAGTAGAACTGAATTTCAGTTAGAATAGGCGCAATTGAGATCCCGTAAATTCTCACATTTGAGTTAAAATGACCAAATTAATTTTGTAATTGGTTCCTTTCCCAATCTGGAGTCATGAATACATAATTTATGTGTTTCACGAACAAAAGAAGAAACCGTCAAAGCTTTTATAGCACAAACTCACCCCTGGCTCTGTTTTCGCTAAGCTGAAAATTTGATTTCGTCTCTGTAAAGTTGAAAAACTTTCTACACCTGTGGTATTATCTTTAATAGGTATCATTAGCAGGAAACATTAATTAGACAATGTTTTGTCGCATGGAAAAAAAAGATTCATGATCGAAACTTCTCCCAAGTTCTTAATACACTGATGGCATTGTCGAAGGGCACATACAACCTGTCAGAGAGAAATTTGAAAACGTAATTACTACCTGCATATTTCGTAATTGACCACGGAAGATGGCACTAGAAAAACAAATTTTGATCTTTCATCATCTCGAAGCAAGCATATTATTAAGACAGATATCAATAATTGGAACGTAGTCAAGAATGGCTTGCGCTTGGCTGCAGGATTGAGGAAGTACGCCCTCTAAGTATTGCTACATCTTCAAGTCTATATCAGTCAAGTCGACTTTGGGAAGTTAAAATCTTGTTTGGAAGACCGCATGACGTCTCTCAATCGAGACGATTACTACAAGATGTCGATTTGACTCTATTTCCCAAGAAGGGTGGAAACAAGAGCGTCCCGAATTAGACTAATGTCTTGTTTTGCTGGCATATCCTGGTTTCTTATCAGATATTTGACATATTTCCATAGGAGAATTTCTGGCAAAATGTGTCTTGAAATATGGCGCATTCAGCCTAGCAGTTCGCAATTCGCAGTAAGCTGTCAGAATTAGGGCTGAGTGAGGGTTTTCTTGCGTGCTGGTGTCGGGCAAGATTCTGTACGGTTTGCTGCTAGTAGTGTCGATGAACGTTAAACGGGGTATAAATAAAGAATGCTGACGATAAAACTGTAATCGAGCAGCTTGAAGCAAGTTTAGAGCTATTAATTGAACAAATTAATGTATCAAATAGAGAACATAAATAAACGGAAGACCAGCGGCTCGATCAGCAATACACGTTGTATGATACGAGGCGTTCACAAAGTCCAGTACTGGGATTATGACTGGGGTCATTACCAATATGAGTGTCAAAACATTCAAATAAAGATAGTGATCGATGGAGGAAGAGTGACCATTGTAAGGTAGGCTCTGAGAAAACAAAACGCATAAAAAACCCAAAACCTGAAAGTTATATAAATCATAAACATGGATTGTATACAGTTTATAGGATTGAACTCGATCTGGTAGCTGACGCTGCTGTTGTGGTTTCAATGATCAGCAAGCGGCTGTTTGAAACACCAGGTCTCTGAAATCCAAATCTCATTACCGCAAATATCCAATTCATCAGTGGTTCCAGTGATAGTATTGACACTTGTGGTCAAGCTTAGTCTTAATGTTTTCTTGGAAAGAAGTTTAAGTACATGTTTATAGTTGCGTCTGAGAGTAAATATAATAGAAGTCTTGGGTTGGAGTTTTCCCGTATGCATAAGTGTGACATTAGCATTACTGAATGTACCTTAATGATGCAGGGACTGAAGCTCCAATGTTATTTTGCAGGATCTTTAGGTTGTCATAGCTTTGACTAAGAAAGTCAGGGTACCGGCAGCTATCACTCCAGGATAGATGGCGAACTTTGGATTTGAGTGGGTTTCCAAAGAGTCACTAGAATTTGCATCGCTCTTGCGTCATGGAAAAATAAACGGTCAAAATAACCGATGGAAAGGAACAAATTCGGTTATTAAATTAACTAAATTCGTTGAAACTTTGCAGGTTGGTACTTTGTGGCTTTAATCTAGTGCATTACTATTGGAGCAAGATGTCCATTGTCCTAACAAGTAATCGAACAGCAGTTTACCTTCACAGTTGTTTTATTTGAGAGAACAAGCATTACATTGACAACGAACTATCCCCAATACCTAGCTGAACTATTTTTGTAATTTTTGCTAACGGCATAACAACATTGGTAGAGAAATTTGATTAAACTCTGTCAAGACAAGAAATGCCGCATCAGTTTGAATCAAGCCCTGATGAATGCCGTTCTCTTGAGATTCACGTACAAGGCGATGATATTTTCAAGTAGAGAGTACTAAAACTAGCATGTGGCCCTTGGACTGCTTCCTTAATATTGGTAGCCAAAAAGGATAAAACCGTGAATTCGATTACAAAGATGAATGGAATTCTTCATCGAAGCGATAATATTCTTAATTCTCTGTCGGGTATGAACTCGTTCTTGCCATTAGATGTCTAGATACTGGCACGTGGTGATCGAGCAGGATGACATACATAAGACGGCATTGGCAACGCGAAGTGGCTTTAAGCAGATCAAGTTGGTGCCGTTTGGTTTGTGAAGTGTACCCAGAACATTTGAGAGTCTAATGGAAGCCGGCCTGCAATAATAAGTGTGCCTGGTGTATCTCAACGATATGATAGTGTTCGGAAGGAAGTACTATCAGTTGCTTGATATACAAGCACAGATCTTTACGTTTCTTAAGAGAGCCGGTTTAAATCTGAAACCCAGAAAATGTACCATTTGTGCACGATAGGTACGGTATCTTAGACATACTATATTAGCTGCAAGATTTTCCAAATATCCTAAAAAAGTTGTTATAAAGAAATTGCCTACAAAAAATCAGATACTGCGATACAGTGATTACTTTGGTTTGGTAGTCATTATCCCGTGACTCCCTTTCAGCTGCTTACGAGAACGAATGCTGATTTCTGCTGGACATATCTGTAGGAGACGGCATTCGAAGAGTTGCGTAAAGCGCTTGCCTCATCATCAGTCTGGATTCTACGTCCATCGTCACTTCATACTAGATACATGCACAACTGGCGAAGGAATAGGTGTGGTGCGTTTTGAGAAACGGACTGAAAAGAAAGGGTGATAGCTTTATTCTAGCAGGTTCATAACAACGCTAAATGTCAGTGTTGTGTCATTCGTCACATGCTTTTGGCAATCATACATTATATTCGATATTTTAACACCCTTCTTTACGTTAAAAGATCAAACTGTGCACTAGTCATATTCGAGTGGCTATAGCTGTAGAACTTCAAAGAGCCTGTTGGTTTGCACCGTATCATTATATGACTTCGACATAGAATGCTGTCATGGGACTCACCATGTACGTGCCGATGATTTATTTAAAAGTCGCTCGCTTTTAAGGTTACAAATGCCGAACAAACTTACTGTTAAGTTCTCCGCTATACGACTAGAAATTGATGTTTATGTTGGAGAGGTACAGAAGGCAAGAGTTTAGACTCGGCAGCGCTCTTCATAGGATCAGTTATCTGGAGACTTGATGAAACCAAGGCATTTGAAGCGTGAAGATATTGGAAATGTCAGACGAAATGCTCTTGAGAGGTTAACTGGTTCGTTCTGGCAAGCCAGTTACCTATTTTATCCGAGTTCCGTACATCTTGCGGCATGAATTCGGGGAAACTTAGGAGTAAAAGCAACTCACTAAAGTAAGCCAACATTACTACTGGCCTGGTAAGAGCGATGGCATTTAAGAGTACTCTCCCACATGTTGATTGGCGCTCAGCAAAGAATCCAAACCAGAAGAACGAGCGTAACAACAGGACAAAACTGCTTTTGAAGCAGGGGAGCTCTTAGCGGTCTTCATTATATGGCCTTTTACAGATACGTTGGACGGAAATGCATACATTATATGTGACTGGTGATCATTTCAACAAGTGGGCTAAGTCGGTATCTGTACCTAATATTGAGACCAACGCTACTGCATAATCGTTGCTTGACAATTTTATTTGTTGATTTTGCATTCCCCTTATTATATTGTATCAGCAACACTGACAGTTTGAAAGTGCCTATTTAAGGAATATTGTTTCGTGAAAGGAATCATGTAGGTCTGAATGTCTCTGTATCATCCACAGTGCAATGGAATACTTCAACGATTTAACCTAACTTTGTATCAGATACTCACTACATACATTAAAGACACACCAGACAGCTGGGGCCATTACTTTCCTCCAACAAGCACGCTCTGAAAACCTTTGTTCTAGATTCTCAGCGAGGAAGCTGAGGCTGTGTAGAATAGTAAATCTTCTTACAAATCTACTCATTGGGAAAACATCAGACGAGGCCTCAGAGAATATCTTTCAATTCGTATCAGAATATATTTGGCACCAGAAGGCAACCTATGATCTCAAGATTCATGGTCAGTCTTTGGTGATGTTGAGCTTGTGTGGTTACACCAGAAACTTAGAAAATGAAATCACCTAAGCTG
This sequence comes from Venustaconcha ellipsiformis, assembly GCA_003401595.1. NCBI lineage: Eukaryota > Metazoa > Mollusca > Bivalvia > Unionida > Unionidae > Venustaconcha > Venustaconcha ellipsiformis. Next base: position 8,093 of record QKMX01047361.1, read on the forward strand.
TAAAGTAACTGGGTGAGACCTTGGCAGAGTGTTAAGGAAATAACAGATGCCACAAACGCATCCCAAGAAATGACCATAAGACAATTCGTCAGATTCTTCAATTCATTCGATTTAAGCCATGCATGATACGATTTGAAATAGAACATGAGCCCACTAACTGCTAGGAAGAGTAATCTAATGCTGGCGAATATACAGAAGAGAAATAGAAACTGTCGCCATAACAGAGCTAAGCTTTTGGCACTGCGGATGCAAAAGTCCAAATTAAACGAGCATGCGAACTGTAGCTTGCCAGAAAACCAAGTAAACTGAGCGTAGTAGGATAGCGCAATGATTTTTCTTGAAGTCTAAGATTTTATCAATGTATTTTGTTATCTTTCCATTATATTACTGACCATCTTGAAACAAAAGGGAAGGGCAATGAATATGTTTCAGTGACTTGAATTAGTGGGTTGTGACAACGTGTTTTAGAGACAAGGTTGCATGAATAATTTTAATGGCTATGTGCTCTACGGACGTTGCGCATGTTATAATTATAATCACTTGACTCATATTATTGTCTTTTTGTACATTCCTTTGGGATTTATCATATGCACTATTTACTTCCAGAAGCATTGGTTAGAAGTCGTTTGTTTTCTGCTTTAAGCAAAATGTATCTAAAATAGAATCGTCTTTTGTTCTGTTATATAAGCAGTCTTCAATAATGGCATGTATGTTTAAATGGAACTATTCATATAAAGTGTTTCTTCGTACGATTCTACCTCTTTTGTTAGCTGCAAGAGTGAAAAGGTTCATCTTTATTTGTCGTGTTTGTCGTGTTTGGGCGACTTGTAGCTGGTAGAGAAGATGGGATCTCCGAGTCTTGTCGACAGTAGGAAGTATACATTGTGAGGCGGTTTATGTGGGAACCTGTTGGACAGTCAATAAGAATCAATATCGCTCTACCTGCAATATCATCGTCATGGTTTCAAGGGAGCTGTCTACGTGTATGATCAGCTGTTGGTAGCCTGATATTTGTACTTGAGATGTAAAGGCTATGCAGTAGCAGGTAGAAACTATTATTCTGCTTCAGTGTACTTGCGCAGATTTGTCAATCAAGCAGTAAGTTACTTTAACGTGGCTATCGTCTTTACTTTTTCACAATGAGCTAGCTTTAGAAGATCTTCATTTTGCTCATTTTCCACCTATATATACTAGAGATTGAAGTCTTGACAACGAGTCGGAGCAGTGTTATGTTTGATTTAACATAGTGTAAGTTTCGTTCGTTGTTTACATATATTTTATTTTTAGGCGATGAGTGATTGTGATTATTCTTTAGATTTATGCGGAGTGGCGGATGTAGCAGATCAGAACAATTGATTGCCAGCCAGATGAGTAATTCTTTTGGCGAATCACAAATCGGGTTGGTGGTTGATTTTACGGGGTCTTCATTTGTGACTCATAAAAAAGTATGACATTGTAACGAATGATTTTCGGAGGTGATGCAATGTAATAAAACAACGGCAAGTTCATGTTTTACTAACATCTTTGCTCAAAACTTTGTTACATTTAACTAATTATTTGCTGATTATGGGGAGTTGGTGTAGCAAAGATATATCTTAACCCGTGAATTTCGCCAAGATAAGGTCACACTGTATATGCCGTACAAATGCGAAAAATGAGAAAAGCTTGTAACTGTGAAATTGGGGTTTCGAGATGTGCCTTCAGTATGTGATTGGAGAAAATTAATAATGTATTACGAATCTTTCAGTAGACAACAACTGTTCTCTTGAAATCCATGGAAATCAAGAAAAACAACCGGCCTCAAGCCAGCCTCTCCTAGGTGTTATACACGCTTGGTGGAGAGACCCTGTACGTCTAACAATACTCGTGCACAACTCCAAAACTTTCTTAGTAGATTACATGCACATTTTTGTCCGCATATATCGAACAAGTCTTGTTGTTAGTTGTGTTGATACAAATGGGGTTTAAATCATTTGTGTGCGAAATGAACTACGTAATTTTATCTACATTTTGAGACTCTGACGTGCAATTTCACTGAGTTACAGACGCGGATGTCATTCGCAATGCTGAGCTGAACTAACTCTAGTTGATCTAGTTCTCGGGTGAGACAATTGAATTGAATGTAACGATGACAGCGAATGACAAATGTACCAATATATTCACAACGGTTGGGATAGGACATAATGATATAAAACTGTTCAATGTACCAACTTTATATTTTCTAGGTATAGTCATAACAGGGACCTTACATGTCGATAAAGGTCAACCTATAAATCTTGCTTGCAATGCGACAGGGGCGACGACTCCACCGGATCATATAGACTGGTTCAAGGACGGAATAAAAGTAACCACCGATAGCCGTAGAAAAATTGATATACACAAGCGATACTCGCTTAACACTAGGACTATTACGAGTAATCTTACAATAAAACATTCGGATATGCAGGACACAGGTACATATGTTTGCCGAACATCAGACCTTCAAGTCACAAGCGTCAAGGTCAATATACTAAATGGTAAGAGTACATTTTTATTCTAGTTACCTTCAGTCTAAACGTTGATATGCGAAAATAATTTATTTTCACACAACATTTTCGGATGATTTTTTTCAAAAACATATCACAGGGACAATGGTAGATTTAGTACAATAACAAAGACATGTGCTAATAAAAGTACATGGAATTTATAAAGATGGGTTTAGAATATCAAAAGATTTCTTAAGGAAGCTATGTGACTCTATTTAGCCGAGATTTTGAGTTTGTTTCCATCAAGTCTGACAAGTGTATCACGAGACAACAGGTGTGTTGTATGACTGGAGCAACGCTCAATAGCAGAATGCCTCTACTTGTTCTTTTACCTAACAATTCAAATGGAAAATAAACATGATGATGAAATACATAACATTTATGCAAATATCACAGAGAGGAGTGTCAGTGCAGGGAATATCCATTTTGTATATGAAGGATTTCCACAATCTACGGATGACCCATGCTTTACAATATATTCATCACACATATGTCGACTTCAGCATTCTGCCGTGGAATTAGAAAATGTAGCAAGAATTAATACCATAACTATTGTCATTATTGTATGATATTTGCCTTTATTGGTTATATGAAGCTTGGCAAAAGTCATTAAGGGACTTTGATAATTTTCTTGAAACCTTTGACTTGTAGTTGTGTTTGCAAAAAAGTGGGTAAATCCAGGAAAGACTCTGTGGAAAGAATATTCGATACATTTTATGATTGTGGGTTCTTTTTAACTATATTACTTTGTAAATTGATTATGATACAATCATAATTTTACGTTTGTTTCATCTAAATGTTATCCTATATATATAATAATATTACTGAGAATTGCATTGAATTGTTAATCGAAAAGTTATCTCAAGTCAAAACTCGTTTTCTAAATTCTTATGTTCCTTTCAGTATATTTTAATGCTTGAATTAAGCTTGTTGATGACTTTATATATAATGATATGCTGGACGTTTGTGTATTGAACACTGCACGTTTGTATATCGGACATTGGATTTAATGTATGGTGCACTAGGCTTTGCATATGGTACACTAGACATTTTGTGTATGATACACTAGACTTTGTGTATAGTACACAGGATTTTGTGTATGAAAAATTGGAGTTTGTGTATGGTATGTGTTATGTATGGTACATTGGGTTTTGTGTACGCTGGATTTTGTGTATGGTACACTTAATTTTGTGTGTGGTACACGGGATTTTGGGTATGTAATGTAAATTATGATGCTTATAACTTCTCCGGGAAAAGAAACACGAAAGATGATAACGAGCAATGCAATTCTGGCTTATCTCTAATAAATTTATCCTGAAATTGTAATGTTCCTATTATGAATGGAAGACTCGTCAATTATAACAATCGTCCATTCACTTGTATAACTTGCCATGTCTGCAGTGTAGTTGATTATATGAGTCAATCTGTTTAACGTGAAGGTAGCAATTCTCATACCGTATGATCAAACTCATTCCGATAAAGAGGCAAACAATATTGTTAATTGTACCCTTGATATTAAATTGGAATAATTTCGTCTTGTAGAAGATAATATATTTTTGTTTATAAGAATGTTTAGTACAGATTTTGAATACATAATGAATGCTTTAATATTGAATTCTCGCTCAGAACATTATCTTATCTATCAGGTTATATTTTTCAGACTAGACGCAAGACGCCTAATTTGATAGCAAGACAACTTAAATTCCCCTTATACTGTAGATGACCTCAAGTTATACAGAAATTAAATCAAAAAGTGCACTCAAGAAAAGATACACTAGCGAGTAGCGAATGAATAACAAAGTGAAGAAACACTCTTGACAATTCTAAAATCTTTTGAAACCGTACAAATAATTTTCTCTACACGAATCGTAACACACTTTCCACCAAACTAGTATGAATATTTGAAATTTGTATTGAAGATGGCATTGTCCTAATTCGATGTCTCTGATAGTATTGTTAGTGAAAATATTCACTACGTACAAGATAATGACTTAAATACTCCGATTACACATGATAAAATTGAGATGTGTTCTTCAAATCAAAATATCCACGGAAATAATGAGCGCATTTTCTGATTTCCATTAATATAACTGCAATGAGCTTAATTTTTTTTTATTAAAAAAACATGATTTCCATTCTAACAAAGAGAAAGTAAAACACCATCTTATTTGTATGTCATGAATTATGCAGAACAAATTTTAAAGATTGCTACTCCAAAAATAACAACGCAGATATTAGAAACATTGTGCTATTAGAAAGCATATGATAAAAGATTTAGTTTGCCACATGCCCAAATCTACATTTAAAGTTTATTTTTAATACGGATACATTAACATATTTTATTCCACGTTATTTGAGCAATTCCTGTATAACCATAACAAATATATGCTATTAGAATTGAAAAGGCAACTAACATGGCTTGCTTCTATTCATCATTGGCTTACAATCAGGACAACACCTTGTAGAGCGTCAACGTGAAAGTGGATTTTAAACAGCACCAAGACTAGTATAACGTGTAAATAAAACTAGATGAAATTTCCGGATTCATTTTCTTATCACACGTGAACAAATGAGCGAGGAAAGTTCAAATATAGAAAGACCACTGATTACTAACCGGAAGGTTAGCAAGGTCAAGGTCATGTTTACTTGCACATGCTCTTCAATATATATATATAT
>QKMX01047455.1:0-13159 GCA_003401595.1 Venustaconcha ellipsiformis
CTTATCTTATCTTATCTTATCTTATCTTATCTTATCTTAGATAAGCTTAGCTTAGCTTAGCTTAGTTTAAAGGATGCATATAAAACAAACACGTATTATTATCATGATCTGGCGGCGGAAGCTGTAAATTGTGCCAATCTTTAGGGATCTAAGAACATGGTCTACGGCCCGTTGTATTTTTAGTATGAAACTTTGAAATGATGACACCCATCCTGTATCTATTTCACTGGTGGGAAGTGATTATTCACATCCTTAGTCTAACATGACATTCCTCGTTAAAGATATCCACAGGTTTCTACGTCAATCAATAGAAGATACACATACATTTTATGTTTGTTTTGTGTATCATAACCAGACTATACAAGTACCCACAACCATAAATGATTTATTCTTATCCTCCGCATCCTTAATAATAGAGATCTCGTCTAGGGCTTTAAGTAAGAAAAGATGCAACCGATAAATCAAAATAACTCTGTAAGTATGCATAAAAGCATGTACATAGTTCTATGTGTATTATCTATATTTCTTCACTTACCTTTCACGTTTAAGAGGAGGGGAATAAGAAAGAAATTTAGATGACAGTAAGAGTTACAAGTTTTGTTCTTTCTTTAGGCAATGCCGACACAAACTTTCTACGTAGAAAATGACTACTGAGTGAGCATTTAATATAAGAAAACACAAACATTATCAATAAAAACTGTGATTGAGCATTTACAATGCCTAAACAATTGAGGAACGAGATTTAATACATAAAAAGAATAGTCATTATAAAAACGAGATAGATTATGGACATGAGCTAAATTTATTATTTACAACGAAATGTGGTTATTATCTGGAAATCAATATATTATGTATATTCGAGTTTTCCAACGAAATTCATGTATTTCGTATTTTTTTTGTTGCATACATGCAGGAACGATTTTCACCGGCACAAATGCTGTCCAAGAGTTCTTTTGTTACCATATCAGCCACGTGGAATGCGGCAGTCATCTGGATGAGATTTGTGCTACAGACAATAGGACCTATCTGAATTCGTGAGTATTTGACAACAGTATAGAAATGTCAAAGGTCATGTATCTTTTCACGTCAGCTGATTGTTAAAGAATGGCTTTATGGAGTTCAGAAAATGAATAAAATTGAATTGGAAATGTTACCTTGTTATTCCGTGGACGGAGTATTTAAAACTACGGCATGAAGTTTAAGTAATGGAAGTGAGAAAAAGAAAAGCGACAAAACATCATAACCTGTTACAATGTCAGTTTGTTTATATTATCGTAAATACCATTTTGTTTGGATTCTCTGAATCTTCTGACAACGACATTTCATGAAGGGTCACAAATCTCAACAGTTAACTTCCTCGGTCCTGAAATCCTGGGTTCGATCTCAAATCTCTAGTACATGTAGCGGTGAGTAATGGTATGTACAGGTTGAATGGTCTTTGTCGAGTCATCAGATTGCTGTCATGTCAAGGAACGATACTAGTCGTTGTTAGAGCTTTCGAGAGAACACAGTAAAAGTTCATAGAATCTATACATCAAATCAATTCCACACTGGTGTTGGTTATTTGTTTTATCTGTATTCTATCAAATGTAATATGGAGAAACATTTTGCGTCTTAATGCATTTCTTGCAGATGTGAATACGAAAAGCAAAGATGCACTCATCGAGGTCTGCACGTGCTTTATTTTGGACATTGCTTGGTAAGTCGTTGAAATTTCAAATGTTCATAACTCGTACATGCATAGAAAAGGTAAAGCAGATATTTGTCTTTAGCGCATGCGCTGTCTGTTGAAGTTATATAAATGCGTTGCCATGAAGTAATTTAAAGGTAATGTTTTCGTTTTCTTCGTACTAAGTTTTGTAACTGATTTGCATTTTTAAGTATTAATTGTTTCTTAATTTAAATACGTTTTGTACCTAAGGTTATTTCCATCATTGTACATTTGAAGACTGGCAGCACAAGTGAGACGTAATACAGACTTTCAGACGATTTTGATGATACTCAATCTAGTGCTGGCCATTGTCAGCTACGCTGTGAATACGTTGTAAAATCAGCATATTTAGTGTGTACGTAAATTAAGAGTATCAATCATTCTTTAATTATATATCCAGACTTTTGACAGCAATCTATTTTTAATAAGACTGTTGTTCTCCCTTACTTGAAGAGTGTCCTTGCTGGAACAAATTTACGAGGAATTCCTTAAGATTTCAGTACTATATGACGGAACAGCCGTAATAGTTTTGTTCCGTCTGCGAGAATAATATATGTCTAGTCTAACTCATTTCAGTTTGGTTCCGATCTAAAGATTCATGCTTTGTACAGGGTTTGATTGGTAAAGTTAAAAAGAGTTTTCTGGATTTTCCTACCTGGTAATCTTGGATATTTATAAAAAGAACGTGTCTTCGATTTGTACTAAACATAATGAGTACATTATTCATATTTACGTTGCATGTATAACTTTGTTAGATTTTAGTAATTATTTCAATTATAATGGGGAGTCGGTGTTAGGAAGATAGTTGTCAGCTGGTCTAATTAGCCATTTTCTTGGAGCAGAGTTCATAATGTAGATTAATTAGGAGACTGTATGATAGGATTGTTTAGTTTCGAAAACGGACCTTCCTTAATTACTTAACATGGATATTTTAAGGATTACTTGTTTAGTAATTTGATATAGGAATAATTCTTTGTATTATCTTTGTTTGTATTGCATGGCATGAATTATATAATACTCAGCTCGAAAAGGCTTACTAATAAGTAGTTCAAATTTGCAAAAATCGAACAAAGTGTGAAATTTGAGTTTCGAGATGAGTGATCATTAAGTGATTTTAGGCCATTTTTTACCGTATTCGCGCGTTTAACAACCTTTCATTTAACAAAGAATATTGTCTTGAAGTCCTTGGAAATAGCGGAGTACAATCGACCTCAAGCCAAGCTCAGGCATGTGTTTGAGATCCCTTGGGTGTAACAGTATTGCAAAATTAACATGTAGTTCATTTTTATTGGTGTATGGTTGATGGATGTAATTTTGGTTGGAGTGTATATATCTTTACCTCATTTCAAATGTGTATCTTTCAAAAGACTGCTAGCTCCGCTGGGTCGTTTTTTTTTTCTTCACATTTTGTCAACAGTCTCCGCATTGCACTTGTTACATCTGAGTGTTACTTCGCTTGATACATGTACCTCTTACACAATCAGTTGATAACTGTACAGCGGAAGCTTTTATTCTTACCATTATTATGCATGCGCTAAGCGCATGAAGATAATTGCGGTGACTATGGACATTATATTTCAGCTGTTTACAAATACATGTTAGATGATTTAAAATAATTGGTCTAATTCGCGCATGTGGGCATAACATAACTTTTTAAAAAATCAAAGAAACAAATGACTTTGGTGTAAATAGACATAAGAGAACTAAAACCATCTAGAAAAAAACCCAAACAAAGTAAATAAAATAAACGAATGAATATGATTGATTTATTTGTAAGGAGAATCCGTGGCAAATATTTTTATCTTGCTGAGGCTTATTGGTTAATAATAAAAAATCACGTATGTGTTCTAACCGACATCGCGCAACGTTATACATATTAAACATTTCATGGCTAGTGTCCATTCGGTGCCAGTGTAAACACCATTCATGAGTTCGAAGAAATAATTTTAAAAAGAGAGAGAGAGAGAGAGAGGGGGGGGGGGCAAGGGACCTACCTCAAATATTATCATTAGGGGTTTTTTTTAATTGTCTATGATTTCATGCGAAGCTGCATTGTTAAATGTGGAATTGCAAGTCACTTTACTGTGACGGAATTTGAATACATTTATTGAGTCACTTTAAAGTAAAGCCGACCAAATAACTTCATTTTATATTGTTTTAGATCATTAATATTTTAAATCTTTTTTTTCTCTTAACATGCCTTCCATTTTCTCGTCAAGATAAACAGGTCATAGTGGCGGGGACTTGAAAGGTATGGCTGGAGTAGAAAATGACCAAACACCCCAAAAATGTAAGAAAATTAGCGAAAATTTGCGTAGATTCATTCAAATGAATTTAAACAAATGAAACATAAAAACCAAATGCAACCTAGAATAAACGTAAAATAAACAAAAGTTAAGTTAAAGGTAGATACAACAATATTATAAATGAAAACAAATGTACTTTAATGTAAACTAACTTTTATAATACTTGTTATGTTATTATGTGGTATTCAGAGATATCAAAATTGAGCAAACTAAGGTAAGTTGTAGCCTTATACGTTTGATACACTTGTTTTATAATAACTTTTATTTGCAACCACTTTGGCACATTTTGACATGTACGTAGTAAAATTTAGTTCGCAAACCATCCCAAATACCTATGTCAGGCGTAAAAAATAAAAAAAACTTGATATAAGGTGTACTTTTTCCATTGAATTACATTATTCCATTGCAACTGAGGATATTAACATAACAAAAAAGCAGGAGCCTAGACATTACCCGCTTGAATATGATATACTGTTTTGTGTTACTGATAATTTCTAATCAGTTGGATCCTCTCAATTAATAAAGATTGATTCAAGAAACATTAAAAACCACATACAATTTTGTTTTCTCAAACAACAATGCTTATAACGTGTGAAATGTTTATGTTATTAATATTGCAACAACAATAAGTCGTATGTCGCAGAATAAAATGAGTTACTACGCTAAAAACAAGGCAGTTAAACTTAAATGAGTTAAACTGAGGTAATCCGAATGTATGAATAATGACTCAAACATTTATCGGTGCAGACTGGTTTAAAAGCTAATAATGATTACTCTGTATTAATATATTCAAAAGGAATTGGCACTGAGCGTTGTTACGGACATTTTTAAAAATGAACTTAACATGAAAATTTAGATTCTAATTAACATTGAATCTTTTTGAGAAGTTAGGGGTACATATCATATGATAACTTTGTCACTAGTACTTTTCTACCGCCAAAAGAGTTAAGAGGAACTTGAATCATACTTTCGTCATTGAAAAAGTTAAAATAAGAAGAAATAAAGAATAAGGAATTGTTGGTGGGGGTGAGTTTAGATATTACATACCTTGTTTTGCTTCTACGCTTCATCTAAAGAGTTCACTAAGTGAACCAAGGAAAACTATATTATTACAATTCTTATTATATTTTGGTCAATACGAAGCAAGTTTGAGTTCAATAAGCATAAGTTTTAAACTTCTGCCAAATTTATAAAACATGCATTTCGTATTCACACGTAATGTATTTAAAGCTTTTAAAGTACTGATTTCTTTTTTTAATGGCTGGCAGTAGACGTCAAAATCAACAACAGACAAACAGAAAACATTAATTACTTCTAAAGCTAAAATAATGTCGACCATGTAACCGTCTTCATTTAAAAAAGATACCGAGTTGCTTTGAGAACAAGGAATGGGTCATGTTTTAATGTTTTCCTGGATAAAGCGAAAATATTGGCGAATCAGTGTGGCACGTTCTATAAAATTAAGTTTTTAAATATATACTGTCGTGTCATGTGTTTTTGAGATCATTGATTAAAATGTTTTAAAACTTTATAATATTTTTAGTAACCTTTAAATAAAATGTATCATATCATACATTAATTTAATTTTGGCAGACGTTACAGAACAAGGTTGTCCAACATAAAGTTCTCGGCCAGAATCCGGCCAGAGAAAGATTTTTGTCCGGTGCGTCAGTTTTTCATGACTTACGCCGAAAAGCATTGAAAATTGTAGACCAAATCTGTAAACGACTCAGTGAGTGAAAAAGAATGCATTGTGGCCCGTCACGCGAACAGGTTGAACGCTTCTGTTATAGGAAGACCCGACAGAGACATTCTCTGTGCGTACCGCATGCCTGCTTATGCCACGGAAATAACCTTTGAACCAATAACTCAAGTACATCAATGATAGCGATCTAAAAATAATATAAGTTTGTAATAAACACATGTTAAGATATTTTTGAATTAATTAACATGTTAAAATGTTTTTGAATTAATTTTGAATTGTAACTTGATGAAATGATTCAATATTTACTCAATTTCAGATGTGATAAGACGTTATGTTCAGAATTCAGCTTGGACCATAACCTCTGCGAGTAATTCTATCGTGCTGTCGTGGAAATAGAATCAATAGAATCGGAGTGGTCCAATGCATTTAAATATTATGTTCCGGAAAATATTCTTTTGAGTGTTTTCTTTACAGCTGTACCTTTTCTTTACGCTGGTAATAATCTAGTAAATAATGAAATAAAACTGAATAATTCGCTGTCTTTGCTGTCTTTTGGCTTTACTTTTGTTAGCTTTTATGTTTTTTTTTTTTATTTTTAATTAGAATAATAACAATTTGTTTGTTGATAGGAAAATGCCACTTCCCATTAATTGTTGATTAATTTAAATCCGTCCCGACAAATATGACAATAAAGTATATTTCAATTGATATCTCGTATCTCAGAATATTTTCAAGCTCGCTGATGGTACTGTTGTATATAAGTACATGATATTTTTTCATGGCACTGTGGTACATACAAGAACATCACATTTATTTCGTGTCACTGTGATAGATAAAGTACGTGATCTTTATTTCATGACAATATAGTACATGATATTTATTATATACTCCTTTTTTTCTCCGTTAATTTTACCTTGTCAGAATCGTTCAGTGTTTTGCGATACTGAACACCTTAATATTGCACGACACGTGCGTCTAAAATTAGTACAGTGCATTAGAAATTACCTTGTAAACAAAACACGTACACTCATGTAGTAGACGCGTTAGGTTTTAGTTTATTACATTTATTTGTAGATGAACAAAAGAAGCTGTTTCGTCTATCTGAAAGTAGAAATGATATTGAGAACAATGTTGACAAGTTTACTGAGTCACAAACTAAGCTTTCAAAGAAGGAAACGAATGAACATGCAGTGACCACAACCAACGTAAGAGAAGCAGTTACTGAAAATTCCATTTGGATCATTGAAACAGTTATTTGGGAGTAATGTTCGTAACTTTTCTTAAATGGAATTTTTCACACTATGACCAATACTTTCTGGGGTATATAAAAATAGCCTAAAAAGCATAATAAGGCTACGGGCTATCTCTCAGAGACCTACCATTCTATAAGTATTGAATTTGATTTTAAAAAATGCAACTGAAGGTTTTGTAGAAAAGTAAGAGCTCCGAGTCAATAAGCCAAGAGGATGAAGAATTCTTATTTCCACTGGCTGAATGGACTGTAAGGCACCAGCTGATGTCAACTTTTTGATAAAATGTGTCGGATTTTGGCTAACGATAGACACCATACAGATCATAAAATAGCTGGGTTCCCTACAAATAGCATGCAAGTGACAAGTTATAAATATGTATTTTTTAGCTGGTAATAAGAATAATAAAAGTTATACTTACATATTTGAATGTTGAATTTCTTTAAAATATACTGTCATTGTCCTTCAAATCCAAATACAAATTTTGATTACACACCAAGAACTTTTACTCTAACTTCGACCACATCTCCAACTGCATTACCATTCTACTCACTTTACACAGAATGAAGTGAACGTGATATTCCATAGCGTATATGTATATGATAATTTCAATTGAAAGAGTTAATATTTTTCCCACATTATGATTCCTAATATTAAATGCCAGAACAGAAATAAGCATGCAGCTGAGTCAAGACACGTCCCTCCCTCTTCAAGTCACATATGCTTCATGTGCAATTGACGCAGCTAATAAATCCAGTTCATAACCGGTAGAATTGAGTAGAATCGACAAAAACCTTCAAAAGGCATCCATTCCAGACCAAGTAGAAAAGTATTGCAGTACGTATTTAACCGCAATATGACTCTTGATTTAAATTTTAACTAGACAAAAATGGCAATTCTTTTCTAAACTAATGTCAAGCGCGACGAACTTCGAAGGTCGCTGGGCTGTGCTATGTGCGCATTATTATTGCTATTGTGTGTTGATGAATCTACATTTGCGTATTTATTTTGAAATACAGCATAAATTAAATTACTTTGTTTCTAGTAGTGTCTTTTTTATAATTTAATTTATGTGTTTGATGTCTAAAGATTTTCGCCGGTTAGTGTTAATCTCTTACGCAAGGTTACATGACCCGCTGGAGACCGGAATCTTGGATCGGCACAGGCGTTAGATCGGATCATTTGACAAAGACTAGCGGTTATATACCTAGGTATTAAAGATTAGTCAAAGATCAAAAGGGAGTCCTCGGGGTGAGCGGGGCGTGTTCTCATCCGTCCCCACGTTGATAGACAGAGAGAGGGACATTAACGCTAAGTTGGATTTAATCGGTCCACAGCGAAATCCAGTCAAAAACTGAGATAGAGATCGTGATTACAATTCGACGCAAAATATACCTTCCAACTTGTAAATGAAAAGCTAGTTTCCTCTAGACAGATTACTGAGCAATAGGGTTACTCTGAGAAGAGCCACTCGTAATTTGGCGGCAAAACTTAGAGGTATGTTCTAAGGAAAGAAAAGCTTCAAAAGGTTAGTAAGTTATTTGCAGAATATTACGGCATCATAATTGTAATTATTTGTAGTATGTATTAATTACTGAGATCGTTTAGTAATCAGAATTACCGTTGTAGTGTTTCATTTACATGAGTAATTGATAAATGGGCTTGAGCTTACGTAGAGAATTATAGATGTGAAGCGGAATTATTTAGATTGTTAGCTTGTAGTAAGATTTAATTTTGTATTTCGCTATTAGGTTACTTCGTAGTAAACAAGTGCATTTATTAATGCGTTATGTTAAAATTTACACATGTTTGAATTGTGAATTTTGAATGGTTGAAGTTTGTAAGATTAGTTACTATGGACGTATGAATATATCAGAGAATGGATATTTTAATATTTATGCACTTTGCATGAGTTGTAATTTTAAAAATGCGTTTGATTATTGTGATATTGTGTTGTGTAGTTTAACGGGATTAGGGATATGTATTGATGGGACGGAATTTATTGATATATGTGTAAGAAGTAATTGATACCGTGCGGTATTATGAGGTTTTTTTTTAACCATACAAGAACGTATGGGTATCTTGATGTAAATGAATGCGTGACCGAAGAACTTTAATAGCCGTTATCTGTCTATAGACTGTGTGAAGTGTGAGAAAAGAGAGCTAAAGGAAAAGACTGTATGGTCCTTGTGTTTTCACAAAAAGCTTTAAGGGGACAGAGAACTTTCGATTCAATTAAGTACCGAGTCTCCAGTAGATGGAGGAGAAGGAATTTGGAGACAGTCGGAGAGAAAGAGGAGAAAAAATTGGGATAAATAGGAGAGAGAAGAATACCACATATGAGTAGAATACAAAGACAGGTGGAAATCGATCTCACTGCTAATCAAGTGATCCAACAGGCTATTGAAGGGTCGAGCGGAGAAGTGTAATTGGCAATTAGAGTCATTGATTATTGCGTTGTTATTAAATTCATTGAACATCAACAATTTTGTATATTTAACCATCTAAGCGTCAGCATTGCTGACTGGGCTCGCAGCTTTGCATCTATCTTTCATAAATTTAACGTCCAAGCAAAATCGAGCTTGGGTGGGACTTCCGTACTAGTTTAAACAAACTACTGGGAGCACCCCACCCAGCCATAACAAGTCCCACAATGATAGTGATTTCATAGCAATGTGGTATATACAAGCACATATTTATTTCATGGCACTGTGGTACATACAAGACCATAATATTTATCTCGTGGTTATAATAATTTATTTTAAAGTCATTAATCTGCATGACACAGTAATAACCAGGAACTATTCACGGATTTAACTTCATTTTGCTTTCTCTTGGAATCGACGTTTGATCCAATATAGAATATCGCCATCACATGTTGTAAAATATTAATTGAAAATTATATACAGTTTAAACTATAATATAACACGTACATAATTATTCATCCGGGCAACAACACAAAGTTCCACAGATGAATCTTGGCAAAAGGGATAGGTAATAAATACAATCATACAATGTTATTTTATGCTGTTTGTATCTATATACTTATTGATTTTTTCATTACATAAGGAGATACGTATATAACAAGCAATACATATAAGCAGCGTTTCTAAGTACTTGACATGGAAAAATGAATTCAAAATTATTGTTAAAAATAGGTAGATTGACATTACGGGCAATGGTAATAGAAATATGTAATTATAGAGCTAATGTTTGCTTGCTGTTAGAGTCCAGCGAACCAGCACAATGTTAAATTCTCCTTGGGTCCTAATTTTCATTCCCATGTTAAATGTCCCGTATGCCCCAGGCTGTTAGACACATGATAGATATATAGCTTTTAAGATATGATTTTACATTCTGATGCTATAAACCTTTAAAATAGCGGAAAAAGCTGACTCAACATTGGATTTCCTTTCTTGACAATCACGTGCCGCTTTGCCGTAATAAAAATGTCAACGTTAAAGCAAAATTGTTGAACGTTGTTTTATAATATGGTACATTTTACTTGTTATATTTAAATGTAATTAAGTTTCCGTTTTAAAACTCAAACCGAATACAAATGTTACAATCAATCTTTGATTTGGCGAAAACCTAAATTTGATGTGTTACGAAATGAATTGAGATTGAATCTGCCGTTTTCAAAAACAGTTATAAACAAACAGTCATAGGCAATATTTTCACCTAGTCTCTATTCTAGGGTCACCAATGTAATGTAAATCAAACTTCAAGTCACTGTTAGTCTGGAAGAATTGTAAGAAAAGAAACAAATTAATAAACAAAATAAGAACCAAATTTAACACACTTTAAACTTTGCCTGACAATGTAGAAAATCAATAACTCCGGTCTGACTAGCGCTTACGTGGTATTTTCGTTGCCCAATGTATGGTTGGCAAATTTGTAGCTTTTGTCACCAACCACTGAAAGGAATTTGATTGTCATAATACTGAACATTTTTAATTAATTTAATTAATTAATTTAACGTTAATTTAGGCCGCTATTTTCAATACAAATCTCATTTTGGTAGCCAAAATAATAAAACAACTCCTTTTTAACATCATTAAGGTATTATTAAGGATTAACCCTTGAAAATTTCTAACATAGGCTTTGCCCATGTCGTGATAAACCTACAAAGATGGTGGTCTAATTTTAATTTCTTTGTCCATATGATCACCAATAATGTTAAATCTACGGGCATTTTTAATAACAGGCTTTCAATTTGTCTCCAGAATCCCACCAAAGTTGAGACCTAATGTTCATTTCCGAATGTCTCTATAATGCCACAAAAATTAAAACAAATGAAAAAATCTGATGTTAAATTTTCCGTTACACGTTCAAATCCGCAGACCATTTTAAACATAGGTCATCCGTTGTCCTCAAGTGACACAATATGTCAAAAATAAAAAAACCAAACCACTATTTTTCCCTCAAGTGCCACACTACTACTTGATTATGCAGGCATGCGAGGGATCAAATATATTTCAACGAAAGCTCTCACTAACTTGAGAATGTGACAGCACAGTCACACCCGAAAACCATTTGACTTAACAGTATTGCGATGAATAGTGGAAATGTCATCAGTTTAAACTGTACGATCATATTCTCTACTGTTATTACTACAATCGCTAATGCTACTACAATACCAATACTTGTATTGCTAATGCTAATAATTTGGCAGCTCTTGTTACTTTTGCTACTACTGCTGACACGAATACTACTACTACTACTACTACTACTACTAATGCAATCAATATTAGTAGTAGTAAGAGAAGTAGTAGTGGTATCAGTACTGTTATTACTACCACTACATATCCTACAGATCATGTTCCTGTTAATATAAATACTACTCGGAAATATAACTCGCTTAACTCCAAGCCCCCTTATTTGTGGCATCAAAATTAGTTACAGCGACAGCATAATACTACCAGGTAATATAACGTACCCCAACTTACTGGCTTAAATCCAAGCCCACTTATTTGTGGCATCAAAGTTAGTTACAGCGACAGCATGCAATTGATTGGATGGGGACCACTCCAGTTTCGGGTTTTCGGGAAGGGGAAGGGGATGATAGTAATGGCGATGGCTGCGGCCTTTTGGAAAAATAACTTTCTTGTGCCGAAATAGCTGCTCTGATTTCAAGAGAAGTATTTACTATATTCATTATATTTTCTCTTTCTGCCGGCTCATTGTGTTTAAAAATTGTTAAAGTCGGTAATAATTTTCAAGTATGGTGCTAACTTACAGATGCTGTTGAGTAAGCGTAAGTATAACTCAGTAAATGCCACCGCGATGTACGTTATAATTACCGTCTTTATTTTTAAATGCTTGTAGTTTTAAAGACGTGATTCACAAAGGGTATTGGATTGCGAGGAAGAAAGGTTTTGTATATCGCTTGTATATAACTCAATAACGATGAAGACAATCGGTGTCTGATGACCCAATGTAATGAAATATAAAATACCAAAGCACGTGGTGTTGGTAATTTTTATCAGCACATTACTCGTATAATTTGGCAGCAAACAAGTACCAAAACGTTAATCAATGGTTACTTGTATCACCCTCATGCACCTAATCACACAACATTGAAACAGAAGCCCGTCCGTTTAACTGCATTAAATATCAACATACACTCATATAACTGGTACGATGGTTTGGTGTATTGGATTATCCGTTAGTGGACTTGCTGTAAAAGGTTGGGCTAGGTTGGTGTTGACAGGAAACTTGACCAGTCACTTCGTGCCGAGAGCTCAGATAAGTAATTAAACTAGGTCAGTGTTTATCTGTCCCAGAAAAATCGATGCCTTGAGTTCATGTCATAATCACATGTATATCCAACTTTCGGGTTGCAGTCCTATGACAAAGGGAGTTAAGTCGACCTATCAGACTGCTTCAGGTTCTCTTATAGTTCATGTCAAATTACAGTTTTGCTAATCTAAACATATTTATCGATCAATATTGTAACAACATACATTCATACAGGAGGATAGAAAGTCTGTGCTTGGAACCAGTTTTCAGGCTTTCAAAAACAGAACATTTATAATGATAATGTTATTGTTATTGTCCTACTAAACATTACAAAATTAATTATTTATTGTTAATGGATTTTTGATTGGCTTTATAATGATATGCAGTGGGGTCACTGGGGGTGGGGGTGCGTGGGGTGCGGACCGCACCGGGTGACACCATCAGA
>QKMX01047463.1:0-15567 GCA_003401595.1 Venustaconcha ellipsiformis
ATATATATACTTACACTGCAGACAAGAAACGACAAATAATTTCTGGAATCGAATCCTGCTGAATCATCTGTGTCATTTAAAAGAAAAAAAAAACAAATGGTAGTTAGGTACTTCTCGCACAGATCTCAACATAGCTATAGTCTTACTAGAAAACTTCTCACATTGTTGTTATTAATCAAATGTTTCCAAACTGTGTTAGTTCTGCTGTATTAGCTTTTTCTTATTTTGGGGATTGTATTTGGCATGTTTTGATTTCATTATCGGTTTGATATTATTGATAATATTGATAGATAGTAATATTAAGCACTGTTTATATTCAGTGTCACTATTTTGCCAGCGTAATACTATTCGAATTTATTTCCAAACAATTGGTGGAAGTGGGTATAACATTGGTAACGGCATCTGCTTTGCAGCTAATGATTTCAAGAAAGTATCAAGGACGATAAAGAGCTCTCTCTCTCTCTCTCTCTCTCTCTCCATGCTGATTGATTAAACTCAGAGAGAAATTATTATGGAAGATTTCATCCAGAATCTTTACATTATGACCGCTGAGAAGAAAACCTCACATGGTCCACATCAGAAATACACGTAAACAACTTAAAATATTATCCACCGATTTTTTAGACGTCTGTTACAAACATCGTCTTTAAATAATGCTTTAGACGGTTTCTGACAATGATTTTTTTCTCGAATTTCTTCACTAGCGATACCCGTTTTAACTACGCGTCGTCGTCGGTCCCTTTGATGTCTGTAGCTATAGAATCCCCGCCTCGTTCTTTTGATCAGAATCGAACTTTTCCCAGCAAGCTTTGTCCCCATAATTAGTCAACACGTTTTCAACTCTATAACTACACACTTTCTATGTTCATGACATCTCCAGATCTCTACGGGGTACATTAAACTAATGATCATCAACAAGCTTCCTTTATTATAGGGGTAGATTCTTCCAATTCGTTCTTGTGATCTTTCTTTTGAACCATAGGTGTTAATTTCTGTTAACAAAACGTTAAGACAGGATGCTTCCTGGGTAGGCAATAATATCATACACTCCAAAGAAATGCACAGCTTTCTATTAATCATCGATTTCGCGAAGAAAAAAAATAATCATTTCCTAGCATAATCACTTCTTAATTAAATGTATTTACAGATTATCCGGTTGTCAAGGTTCCTTATTATGTGAAAATCGTGTGAAAGATTTAAACTTAAAGTCATGTCTCGAAAAACATGACTCCGGGAAAAGCTTCTTGAGTGTATATACATTAACGCAATTTATTATACTTGTTACAGAATCAGAGTCAAGGTCAATAAAGTACTATGATTCTTATTTGTACATCATGACAAACAACTGGACAAAATTTCACTTTTGGAATGTATCATTTAGTTTTAATTTCGTGCTCCAGCAACTTGGAACAGTTAAGCACAACCGGTATAGTTTAAAACGAATTTGTGCCTGGATATAACATAATAATAGTTTTAATAGATCAGGAAAGTTTTAGAAATTAAATTTCTGGTCATGTCAATATATGAAATGCCATTAAATTCATGAAACAGCCAGACTTGAAGGTTTGAAATAAAAACAAAGAAAAACAATTTCAGGAACAGTCATCAGACTGTAAAGAAATATTTGAGGCAAAAAACCAAAATAATGATTCTGAAATTTTGTACGCATCGTAAATAACGGTACAAAGCTACATTGTATTAAATTCAAGTTTTTTTTAGGAACTGAGAAGGGAATAAATCGAGGACATCTGATTGTATAGTAGTAGACTATAATGAGATTTCTATGCCAAATGCATGAATACCTCCTCCAAGCCCCCACACACCGTTTGTATAAAGACAAACGAAAATAACTTTGTTGAGACAACAAAATATTTTTCATTATTGATTATCTGCAAGAACCTACCATTAAATCATCATAGTCGTAACACATAATATGGATTGGCTTAGAAACGTTTATTAAAGTCTAGTACTGTGGTATTTACTTGAAATAGCTAGCGATTTATATGTATATTTTCACACAAAATGACTAATAACAAAATAACATTCGCATAATATTACTGTTCCTAGCATTCATATAAAAGTCCAGTCCACTATTAATAACTCGCTGATATTTGTAGGCCACGCGCCTGACTGTTACATGCCTGTGCGCTATTAATAACTCGCTGAGATTTGACAAAAGTATCGATAACTTACACACACAGCAGATATATTTTTTATATTTATACAAAATTTATATGAAATCGCAAGAGATTTACTGTGATAACTAATCTTGAAACCAACCTTGCTAAAATCAATTCTACCAAATGGTTTATAACCTAACGCAAATTAATTAATTCTATCGGAGCAGTATCTTTAATCATCAAAATTACAAAGACAATATTTTATGATAACACCTGTTTCAATTTTATGCGAATTTGATCTTATTGACTTCATCTCAACATAAGTAGAAAATCCGTCTAACACAGCTTTATAATCATTTAATCGTATCACCTTACCTACGAAATTTCTTTTAATTCCCTTAGTTTGTTTCTTAAATTTATTATCAGCTAGTTTTAGACAGTACATTTTACTACGCAACAAAATAAACTCAACGAGAAGAACAAAGTTTGTCTCATCATTAAATTTTCCTATTACTTTTTTATCATCACAGTGAGATCTGAAGATGATTGGATAATCTGAAAGAACAAACATTTCTCGGTTATCATAAAACTCTTGATATATATATCAGATTTTATCTTGTAAATAAGCGAGCCAGCATCTATAAATAATAATTATGCATCAGGCCACTTAACCTTTACAAAAATCGTAATGAAATTGGTAAATTAGGCATTTTAATATCTCAAGAACTGCCATACTGACATAGGCAGTCTTATTCAACTTCAGATTTGTCTTTCTTCGTTGAATGGTTACTAGATTTTCATTAAATATTTTCATATTAACAAAATCGTCAGATGCTACAATATTTTACGACGTTCCACTTTATTTATGATCTCAACATTGCCTCTCTTTCTGATATTTTATATGGTCTTGCCAAACACGTTGTTAGTCATAAGCTTGAAAAGTTTTTTCGAATTCTGTTTTTTTATCTGCTTGTCGTAATGTATTTTAGTCGATGCAGCTTTTCATCCACGGTGGTGAATTAAATTTTAGTACTCTATGAACTTTTCTTTGTACCAGATCACGATTAACTGCTTGCTTAAGATTAATATAATGGTAAACGTGTTTCCGTTTGTCAAGCAGATTAGGAACTCATTTTTTAACAACAGATTTACTACTAGTGCTTGCATTATATGAATCATTTCTCTGCTCATGAGATAATTAACAGTAATCTATCAACATCAACTCTGGACAGAATGGATAGCCATAATGCACATCGTGCAGCTCAACAAGATAGTCAATATCAACTTCTGTGAAATAAATAGTATCATCTGGTATAGTTTTATTAGTTTCATCAAAACACTTTTTTCATTAATCTACCTAAACCAACCAACCAGACTCCGATAGATCGCAGCCATATAAATATTGTCGTCTTGATAAGTTATAAAACATGATGCTTCTTTAATGTCATAGTTCGGAAGATATTTAGTATTAGCCCTGGCATATTTTGTTGTTATGACACTTATTCCTCCTCAGATTTCACTTTAATAAAGTTGAACATATCAGGGTCTGTTAGCAGCTCCAGTTTCATGTTGCTGTGTTCATCCCAACTTACCCCGGGTGCAGAATAGTATCGCGCTGGGTCGAGTCCGTAGTTTTCAGCACTGATATCTTTGAAATTTTCAAATATATCTGCGAGCAACAGTACATCTGTGATAAGATACAGGTCATGATAATCTCCCAGGTTTTTGCAGCCGAATGAATCCCATATCAATCGAGCAGAGTCATAATAATCGTCAATAACACTTTCAACATTTAACCTAGAATATAACTTTATCTTTGTTAGGTAGACACGCTTTATCAAATTTATCTCAATTGTCTAGATATCCATAGGGAAAGATACCTTTTCGTTGTCAATAAACTGCCAGCCGTTTAACCGGAATGCTCAGACAAATTGTTAAATTTACTGCAGCCTTTGACAATCTCGGCTAGCGACGGCGCCATAAACTGCAGACTATTAATAAATCTCAACTTGCCAAGTGTCAATGGCATATTTTTCTGTGTTATTCGGAATGTACTTTATTTTACTGTTGATACTAATTTTCAGGCTCGTTATTATATCTTTATTACCGAACGCTTCAAATATGTGAGAAATATATCCACTGAAATTATGAAATACAAAAGGAACGAAATCTGGTGCAGTACATTATAAGTTACATTTGTCATATGCCGGGCCACGATATTTTCAAGTAATATTGCAGTAATTTTTTACTTTATCTTGAGGCAAAAGCGTCTGCTCACAAATATAACATATTTCTACTTTGAAAAATGCATCTTCGTGCTTTAATGTTAGAGGTTTCATTGTTACTGTCTTAGAGAGTAACATCATTATGAGATCAATGTCTTCGATAAGGATCTTTAGCAACCAGATAGCTGGTTAATTTCCACGGTAAATCTTTACTTGTTTTGATAAAGACTATCAACAGCACAAACTATCTTATACGCCGTACCACAGGGGATATATTCAAGCATATTCCTTGTCGAACATTTATCAGGATTTTTTACTAATTGACTCGAAATCTACGTATACTATAAAAGGCACGTTCATCTTGTGCCTGTAGTTTGTAAATTGTATCAGGCATAAAGATTTTCTGAGTATTAGAGCAATATTTGAAGTGTTTGTTAAGTATATGTTGCGAAATGTAGCTGTGAAAACATCTGACACAGAAATAGTTATTTTCCTTATGCTAGCTATACTGACCTCCGACTAGCTCATTAAAATTCTTTAGCCACGTGTAGTGATCTTCATAAAATAGTAGACTTACTGTCTGTTGACATGGTAGATCGCTGATATATTTGGGGTATATATTTTGTTTGTCATCAATACCAAATATATTCAAACCTCCAGATATCAGGAGATTGTTCTGTTTTTCGAATTTTTGAATTTTATTCTTAGCAACAGGAAAGACAATCCCGCAAAACTTTAGAATGTTAACATAATATAATGTAATACTCAATAAGAATGGTCTCGTGCAGGAAATAACGTCGAACGTATGGACCATTGCAAACATTTATTGTCATAATGTTTAATATTAATACAACATTTTGAGTTTTTGATTTTAGCCGGGAGATGACATATAAGCTACCACGTAATGACTGATAATTCATAGTCTGGAAATGTATCTCTGTTTTTTTTTCTTCAAATTTCCAGCCGGACCCAGATGTTGTTAACTCATATTTTTTCCATATTTGCTAAAATATATTTTCTGATAACGATATTGAGTCTGTACCGGTAAGTATTCCATTAAATGTTTTTGATGTGATATAAGGATTTTCAAGCTGTTTTGCCACAAGGTACTCCGACGTAGCGGTAAGATAAAAAAAAAAGTCCTTAGCTTGTTGTGCGGATACAAGAGATATATTTAGCTTAGAAAGTATTAGATTTTAGCTCTGACTATTCTTATTTTCTTTTCTTGTTATCACTCTATCCATAACAAATATATACTGTTGTCTCTTCTGCAGCTCCTGTTCGTATAAACTTCCAATAATTTCTTCTCTCGCTGAATCTTCCAGCTTTATCGTCACAGGTATTGTTGTTAAAATTTAATCCACAACAATTACTTCCTCGGACCAGTTAGGAGTGAATCCTTTTACAAATATTGTCATTACCAGTGAAATCCTAACTTTATTACCCACGCTAAACTTATATCTTCCGTAAATATTTTCGTTCGCTAGTACTGCGTTATTTACAAATTCATTTTGTAGCGTTCCAATTGTTTTTGGTTTTGTGTTATTGTAATCTGAAATAATCATTTTTTCAGATCGATAACGTATATTCTAGTGTTTTTGGCTGTGAGTTGCTTTAAATTTTTAAAATCTTTTTTTTAGTTTGCGATTAAATATCTCAACAAAGACACTTTTCCCTTCGTTTCAGGTGATGTATTTAGTGACGTTATTTTGTTCCAGCAACTGCTCGAATTGCTTATTAAAATCTCCACATCGTGATCTGTCCAAGTTTTATTCGGTTTCTTTCTGTGCTTATTATAATATTTATCATCTCATCAGTTATAGATTTACCTGTCTTATTTGTAATAGGTACACTAAACGCGTAGTTACTAAAAATATCAACTATATTCAGTAGGTACATTTTGTTGTTATTATGCTTTGCAATAATTGACATCAGCTTGGTCTATTGCCCATTTATCATCAGCCGAATTTGCGACAACCTTTCCTCAGGTCTGTAAAATTTATATGCGAGATCATCAGTTTACAGAGCCGAGGCTTTTCAAGTCGAGACTTTCCGAGTCCTAGTTTATATTTTGCTCCAATTGAACCTTGTACTAGCTTAAGATCAACTCGCTTCCTAACCCCCTTCTGTTTCATATTACTTACTTCATCGAGCACAACACGATTGCAACCAGATTTATCGTTTTCATTCTCACGGTAACATGAATCATTTTGCATTGCAATTTCATCGACTTGATAATAGGGCTCCTCTCCGGGGATGGGATTGTCATTTTCACGTAGCTGTTTGCTTCAATGGATTCCAAGGTTATGTGTATTTATGGCGTTGCCGGGTCCATCTATGTTTAGGTTTCGGTAATTTACTAATTAATTTATGAATTTCTAATCCGGATCCAATTACAGCCCGCTGATTGCAACACTGGCAATAAGTTACTATTTTATCCTGCTCGAGATAGGTCGTGGTCAGCTTTACAGTTTCACATTTTGCTTGCACATTTGCCCTGCATTTTTATTATAATTTAATCGTCGACTAAAATAGTATTAGAAATTCTTGACATTTCCTGATCCCCAGGTAATAGTGGACCACGTTTTAGAAACATTCTTTTACCGCCCACAGTTAGCACGAATGCTTTTTATCATAACTCGGTTATTTTAGTAGTTTCATAGTTTCATTTGCATTTTCCGTTTTACTTCTGCACTTCAAACAATAAGTGGACGTTGTTGCCTGTTAGATAAAATTGCATTTTTATCATTTTCAAGGCTTGATTTAGGTGCAGATTGTAATATAAAACAGAAAATCACGATCAGAGTGCTTTGCACTCTGCGACATTTGTTTTATAAACATAACGCAGTAATATCAACATGCTGTAGTTTCTACTAGCTGGAGTTGATTAGACGAATAATTGATTTTTTTTGTACTTATGAGACGCTAGCATGTACTGTTTGATAAAGTCACTAGGCGATAGCCCAAACGAATCAAAATAATTGTTTTTATAAAGCGCTACCCAATGTGTGCCAGATCCATTGTTGAAATTTTGGATATTTGTTACACAACTTCTCCCTTTACGTTGAATCCCGAGCTCATTCTTTGAAAATACTCCTTGAAATCCGCTATCATCTTTCACTTTATCTAAGATCTCAAACATTGCTCAATGGATGGACCTCATAGCGATCTACCTGCTTGAACCGGGTAGCATAAATCCTCTTCCACGTCCATTTACCAACAGACTGGGAAGTAGACTTCCCGCTATTTCTGCTAGCAACGGACCTATAAATCCACCTTAGAGCGCTTTCCTGTTTGCTTTTTTTTAAAAGTTGTTTTTCGTTTTTTGTTGTTTTACGATTCTCAGTGCTTCGTGTTTTACTTGAAATTGCTAACCATTTAATTACTTTTTTATTTATAATCGTTTGAAAAAGGTGAAATGCTACATTAACTGCTTGATAACCTAGCTGGACACAGCCTTCGTCGTGGTCCCGGATACGGCATCTGAAGCAGCACCTATTCCCAGGGTACGGAGTACTGGCATTAATTTGGGTAGTGCCAATGTTTTGGCAATAGTTGCCAATGCAGGTCCCAGAAATCCTCTACATATTGCTTGCGATCTAGACAATTCAGTATCTTTAGCTGCTGATAAATTTAAAACAAAAGTTTTTAATGTCGTATTTTATTGATTTGCCTCTGTGTCAACATTAGTTTTGCTGGCAGAGGATCGCTCTGTGATCTTGCGCCTGAGTTCCGAAATAAATCTTAAGCGAAACAGACTCATATAACAATAATTGTGTTAAGGTTTTTTACTTGTCCCGCTGACTAATTCAATTCATGTGTAATGTATTTCACTCTGTATTTATTATCCGTCTGCTAGATAAGATTGTAATGCAGTAATTCCACCGCTTGCTAGGTGGATCATTACATTCTGCCCGCATTTCTGATAAATTGTAACCCAAGTGCAGAGGACCTGGAAGTCAGTCTAGACAGAAAATCAATACATTCCTACAGCACTCTTGTTTGATAAAGTTACAACACACCCACATTCAAACTTGGACGGTCATCCTGCTCTTAGGAGAAGCTATCGTTAAGAGTCTGTCAGATGCAATTAGCGCATAAGCATAATAATTAATAGCTCCTGGAACCTGTCCAAGTGTCCACATACATTCAATATCTGACTTTGATCCGATAGCTCGTTCGTTATGCTTACTGACATCAATATGAAATATCGGGTAAAGCATTCTAAATTCTTCGATTGAATTTTGAGATTCGTTGTAAGTATCTTGATATTTTTGCATAGCTTCCGTAAGGTACACTTAGGTTCGAGATACTTCTCTTTCAGCTAGCGTTGCAGCACTGCCAGACTAATTGCATGCACTCGCTCGCTCTGGATAGTGCTTAGAATTTATTCTGATAAATATTCGTCTAACATTAAGACTATTAAATAAATAATTGCTTTGAATCTGACTTCCACGTCAGTTTTGTTGTTGAAAAGCAATAATATATGTCTTTATTCTGTTAGCTCAGTGCATTTATTATTCTCCATGTATTATTGATCGAATTTGGAATGCGGTTTGATAACTATATTTTGCATAAAATACATATTTTTGTGAATTATGTTAGCATCATCTCAAGTTCTATTGATTTATCGATCGACGGAACGACACGTAGCATCTACAAGCATCAGAACTTCTCTTTAGACAATCGTTTTGTTCAGCTCGGTCAAGTATAACTGTGTGTTTTATACCACAAAATACCTTATTGTTGTCTCGACTATTAACATATCCTTCATTGTAATATTGGGCTCTTTTTATTAATCCATTTACAATTACTAAATTTCCGGTTCCATTAGCATCATTAGCTGGTTGAATAATTCTAAGAATATTACACATTGCAGTCAATAAAGTTCTTGTAGTAGCTTCATTTGTATGGTGCATCAATTCCAGCCTCGTCAGAGTTATCAAAAAGAAAAGTTCTTACAAGAATTGATTAAAATTAACATTAGCTGTATATGTAATTATATTTTACCGTAATAAATAAACTCGTTTGAAAAAGCATCTTCACCTCTAATATCTTTCAAGCACATCATATTTGTTGCAACACATCTATGGTAATCGTAACTAAATGAAACTATATTACGAATAGTAAATGCAATTGGTAGATGCATGGAAATATCTGCTACAGATTGATTAGCTTTGTTGATATCTGGCGCTTCTAAACAAACTCCATTCGTTATGAACAAGTGTTACTTGTTTACCAGAAGGTACTACTGCACCAGGTGCTGTTCTTATTCTACCTTGTACGGCTTTTTCGGCGACAGAAACACGTCCTCGTCCCTTGTATTAAAGTTCGAATTCCAGTTTTGTTAGGTTCTTTTGAACTTTCATCGAGATATTCAACATACTAAAAGTTTTTGCTGAGTTGTCTGTTGGTTTTTCCTCGGTCAGTTCAAGATAATTTTAGACAGATATTCTTTATTTGTTATTGTTAGACGCAAATTAGAATCTGCAATATTTGGTCAAATGGTTCTAGATTAAGTTGCTAATTTTCTAATAATTTCTTTGCCGGGTGGTGATGACATTTTTTTAAATCACTGCCTTACTAGTTTCTGATGTTGGTGATATTTCAAAATTTTTTTGTTTTATATCCTTGTCGCTTGGCGGACCACCCTCAATTTTATTAACAATCTCCTGTCCAACGGCTCAACCTGCTGCATAAGATGCTCCTGTTACAAAAGTCTTAGATGCGTCTAACGCGATAGGCGCAATTTTTGTTTGCAATTCCAGGTACATTTTCAATTATTTTAAAGAATATAATTCCAAAGAAACCTCCTACGATATTTCTGTGAAAAATGTTTCGTTGTTTCATTTTGTTATTCAAAACTGTCTAAATAAAATTAATTGTGATCAGCATAGCTGACCAAACAGATGTCACTGCGATTAGCTCACTGACTTCAAGTGCAGATATGTTACAATTTCGTTATTGAGATTTAGCTGCCGGCCAGATTGATCAGTCAGTGTCATCGTGATAGCAGATATTTGATTTCAACCTTAAATGTATAGTAGATTATTTGTCTTTAATTTACTTGCATTCATGAACTTCGTGGTAAGAAATGAGATAAAGGATAGTTTTACCTTTATTACCACTTCCCGTATGCAACCCGCTGACATTATAGTAGTTTTATTAAAATCGAATTTACTTTCGTTATATGAACGGGTAACTCGCCATCGTATGAAATTGAATCACTCTGCGATTAAGCAAAACCGTATTGTTTGTCTGGAAATCCTAACAACGGGCCAATTCTAATTGTGTTGCTGAAATCAACAATTAAAGCTGTTTTTAAAGTGATTCTGGCACGCAGAGTGTTATAGTTTTGAATGAGCTCAAAAATTACCTGATGCAGATTCAACCTTAGTTGTAATTAATAACTTTATTACCCTATTAAGATCTGTAACATTGTAAGCGCTCTGTGGTATCTTGATAGAAACCAAATCCCGGCCAGCTGGCTGAATTGATTGAAATGTGAAATCATTATTTACGTTAGTTCTGATATTTGCCACAACGCGTCAAGCAGTAGCTGAAACTAAATCTGTTTCGTATTGCATTAGAAACGTTTGCGTCCCTTGGTCAAGTTCAATTGGTGGATTATAAAAAACAAAAGTTTGCCCTGTCCCCTATAATTTGTGATGAGTTAAGCAGTATTGTCAGCATTCCTATTTTATTTGAACGATAATACCGAACTGCGAGCAGTTTGTGCTTTGTGGCTAGTGAATTAAATCACTATGTAAAATATAATATTCGTTGCATGTTAAATAAACGTTTGATATAAGATTATCTAAGATTTTAACAATTTCTCTGTCAGTTTATGTTCTCATATTCTCGGATTCCTTTGATGCTATTAATAACATAATTATTTCAGCGGTCGAGTAATAGATCTTCAGATCATAGGATATTTTCTTTTCTGCTATTGTGTCATCAAGACTTTTAGCTGACGATTTCTAATAACCCTGCTTTGTAATTAAAATGGGTTTTTTTATTTTACAAAGTATTATATCATAAAAATCAGCAATAATACCTTCTCTGTGCAGATTTAAATACCATTGTGCCCCGCCGTAATTAGTAGATTCTTTGAGCTTATCAAAAGCCACTTCAATTTTTTCTACTTGTTCAATATAATCATCTATCTTTTTATAACCCATTTCTTTACTTCATGAGCTATCATTTTATTCTTGCCAAACGCATTATGAGAAAGTTCTGCATATGTATCCTTTGATATATCCCGCACTGTTCTCGGGCTATATTTTATATGTCGATTTTGCCAAGCCGGCAAATATTATGAAGCAGTTAGTGTTTCACCGGATGAATCGATCAATATTATAAAATTCTTGAGCAAAGTATATTGCATTACATTGCTTACATTTCCAGTTGCGGGATAGGGATTGTCATCCAAGACAATTATTTTATGTTCGTCTCAATCTAGCTTCGCAATAGGAATTAAATCTTCAGGTTATTTTATGATAACATAACTTCGCCTACGCCAAGTTCATTTTACATCATTTCGTTATATTCGCTAAGCAGTTCGTATCTGGATGTAGATTTATTGTGTACATAAAAACCTGATCGTAGTTGAAAAGGTCGTTAAGAAATAAATTAGGTTAGGTTTGCCTGTTCTAGTTCGTCCTATTATCAGATAATGGCAGTTCTGTAGGTCGTGGTTATGCAAATGTTTGATTAATCACACTTTATATGGCAGCTATTCACAAAATTTTATCAGGCGGTCAAGGTTAAATTTTATCAGACGGTCTAAGTTAAATTTTATCTCGCATTAATAATAAAAATTAGCTATTACACAAAAATTGGTAAGTTAATTGACAGTTCGACGGAAAACTACGACTACTGTGATGGTGTAGATTTAGAAAATTATATACATAAAATCTGGAGATACAATGGCAGGTAACTTAAATATGTCAGGTCAGCGATTGCTAGACCTCGAGACAACATACTCATCAATCAATCCAGGTAACTCACAGGCAGTAAGCCTTCCCCAACATAGTGTGGTCAGTAATCGTTGTTATCTTTATCGGATGGAAAGATGGCTGGAAATATCAATAAGAGTATCAAAAGATTTGTAAATCTTGAAATTTATTACCCTCCTCATTATAAATAATTCACATGCAGTAAGCTATGCACAACACAGCTCCGTAGATAATTCTAGGTTGTTATTATATTATGGGACGATGGCAGGCGAGTAAGATATGTTGAGAAATTAATATTTAACACCCAACTTGATAATATAACTTTGACCAATAACGATTCTGTAACAAATGTCAAGTTGGTCAAGGGCAACTTTGTAATAAAATCCTATGATACGTTAGATATGGGATAGAATAAGATGACAGTTACGGCATTTCTAGAAGCCGTATTAGATTTGACAAATAAAACTTATGTTGACGATAACATAGCAACGAATATTGCATTACGAGTAGCAAAATCCGGTGATACCATGACGGGTATGTTAAGCATGGGCTGGAATAAAATTACAACTTATAATCTAGTAGACCGATTTGATGTTACAAATAAATTTTATCTTGACGCACAAATAAGTTCATTATTATTGAGTACAATTACTTCTGCAAATGATAATTAACAGTTCTCTATCTGATGGGTTAGAGTGGATCACAGGCAGAGAAACAAGTGATTTTTTTAAAAATCAAAATAAAGTTTCAAGAAACAGTATCAATAAGAAAATTTTAACTACGAGTCGAATAATTGTAACATAGAAGCTCATGACTTTCAATTACATGATCGAATCAAGATTTAACCTGGACTGATCAACAAATTTCATTAAACGTTTTTATTACTACTTTTAGACAATCTACACTTAATCCTGAAAAAAAACCCCAGAAACAAGTACTTGTATTTCCGGATTATGATAGTGGTCCTTACCAAGGTTTGAAGATGTTTCAGATGTATAAACTTAATGACCTAGTATAGGTCATTGCGATTTTAATGGGAGTCGCAAAAGAAATTTATAATTTTATACTAAACCCGAAACGGAGATTAAAATAGCTGATGTTGATTCGCTTGACCTAGAAAGTCTTGAGGAGGCAAGAGCGGAAAAAATAATTGCATGAAAAAACTACCTTTATAATCCCTGTTTAACCAAGAACAGCGATAAATTTGCTGGGGTTTCAGGAATGAGAGGCCATCAACTAAGATACGCTATCAGAAACTTGATATAATTAGGAAATACTGTCCTATAAGTGACTGCGAGGAAAGGCGGTTAAAGGTTGAAAAATATTTGATAAATATAATATTTATTTATAGTATTTAGCTCGAGCTTAGTCCACACGTAAGTATCGTTTCTTACACAAAGCAGCGCAGTTTAAGAGTTGCATTTATTTTTCTAAGCTTAAGGAGCAAATGAATAACCACTTAATACCCCATCTCTAACAATGATTGAATTCTAAAGACATCCGATTGATTAATGTCAGAAAATGCACAATATAAAGATGGTCTTTTTTCATTAGAATAGTAAACAAACTTAGTCACGTTGAAGTACTAAACAAACTTCTGTCACACTTCAACAAATAAACTTCAGCATGCCCAGCTCTAGCAGATACAGTTTCATCCCATGCATGGGAAATTGATGGCATCAATAAAATTATGACTTCATATTGGGAATGAGGTTAAAATGACACTGGCTTGAAAACGAATGAATTCATGATAAAATATTTTTCCTAACTGATGCAAGTTTTACTTTTCTTTACCTAAGGTTGTGAACTGGCATGCTTTATTTTCATTATTAATATTATTTTATTTTAGTAAACAAAAGCATCAAGGCTTAGTGCCACAAAATGTGTGTGTGTGTAGGGGCTTGAGTTCATCATCTTAACTAGCCAAAGTTCCGATATGTATATCAATTGGGTATTTCAGGACTTTGTTCTAGCGACAACTCTTCGGTTTCATAGTTGCCATTCTCAGTATGTAATGCCAAATGACTGCTTTGTACATGGGCCGAAAAGGGTTTGGGCATCGAAAGCATGACTACGTACCAGGGATAAGCCATTACAAGCGTATTTGAGGGTATGGATGTATTTGTACGAACACGGTACTGCAGTGGAAAATTGCTTATTTATGAATCTATTCCATTTGTGTGCTCCACTTCTCTCGATAATGTAGGAACAATGGTCAAATTTGAACAACATGATTTTGATTGGATGACGTGGCTTGTCGCCGCATCCAATGAAATTCACAGATGCGAAGCAATGAAATATCTGATCGATTCGCCAAGGTGTAAATAAGGTTAACATATCGGAACCTTGGCTAGAGAAGATGTGCGTTCATTTATATTACTGCTTTTTTTCCCCCCTGGCACTTGCTTGTCTATCGATAGAACTACGATGAAAGCAGGTGAGTACCGGGTGACCCAGGTTAAGAACAAATGACTTACTACAAAGTAGTATATTTCTGTGTGATTACAAATGACATTTACACATTTTATGGATCAACAAACTACGACTGTATATAATGGTGGTCATACTTGAGGTAGCTCAAAATCCTTGGTCTTAATTCAACTATAGGGAATATGTCTTTAAGTTTGTATTTCATGTTTTAGGTGAGTGTGTATTATCATGTTCAATGTACAGGATTGCTAGCTCGGATCAAACAATATCTTAAGGAAAAATTGTCTAAGAAAGGGTTATCGCAAGAGTAATGATATATAACTTTAATTGTGAAAAGATAAGGGAAAATACACAGTGATGACATTTTACAGGACATATTTATCGGATATTCAATGAAATAAAACCATAATTTTCACAATCCTAGAAACAAGTCGTCATATCGGTAAAATAAGTAACTGAAAGTTAACTTTCATCGAGCTACACGTATATTTGGATGGGCTTATTTGAACAAACTGTTAAGTGCTGCAGACACAAATACAACTGATACTTTTTAATTTTCTTCTCATCCAAAAGTTCAGTACACTTACTGTAATTTATCAAATCATAAAACAAGGAATGACTAAACTTGAAAGGAACAATTTTTGATTTTGAAACCGTCTACACAGAAGGTGGAAGAAGGAATGAATATACAGTTTTCGTACAGTTGTTTCTTTGATCGTCGTTTACTTTTCTTGTATTATGCCCTCTTACTATTTTAGAAAACGATACCGACACCCCATTAACGATGTATCAATTGACGCCTCTCTCTCTCTCTCTCTCTCTCTCTCTCTCTCT
>QKMX01047494.1:0-12015 GCA_003401595.1 Venustaconcha ellipsiformis
TTTTTTTAAAGCTAAATTAAAAATCCAAATCACACACACTTGTAATATGAGGACATCATTCAGGTTGATTAAAAGACTTGGGAAGCCTTTTGCACAAAAAAAAGTGTCTTTGGTAACATAATAGGGGGGATATCATTTGTGTTGATTTACGAACCTTGTTGGTTGTTATCCTGCTGCAACAAGAACACCTTGGTAAACACAATATGAGGATATCATTCAAGCTGATTTAAAAACATTGGTTGTGGTTATACTGCTGCAAAAAAGAATGTCCTTGGTAACATAATGTGGATCTCATTCAGTTGATTAAAGGACCTTAATAGTTATTGTACTGCTGCAAAAAAAATGACTCCATGATAACAGAACATGAGGATATTGTTCAGGTTCATTTAAGGACCTTGATGGTGGTTATATTGCAACAAAAGGAGTTCTTGGTAACGTATGCATTTTGTACAGTAAAACTAGCATTTGCATCATCAAAATCATTAAATACTAGATTATTCAGTGAGGGGACATGTTTCAGTAGACATTGACATTGTACAAGCAATGACTTGCGCATATTTCAGCATCTGCGTGAGAGCCATGAGCAGTTCAAAGCCTCCCTGAGTGCAGCCCAGGCTGACTTCAACCAGCTGGCAGCCCTGGACAAGCAAATAAAGAGCTTCAATGTAGGCCCCAACCCCTACACCTGGTTTACCATGGAGGCACTTGAAGACACCTGGAGAAACCTGCAGAAAATAATCAAGGTAAAAAAAAACCCAACAAATCTTGTTCCTCATCCTTCTCCAGGTTTGTTTCTGTTTATTCTCTTATTCTTGGTTCACTGTGGAAAATCAAGGCTGTAAGGAAAAAGAAATTACAAGTGATAGATGTTGTAGAGAATAATAATTGGGTTAACCTTCAGAAAGTCATGAAGATAACTGACTTTTCTGTCTCTGCCTGTCCATCTGTCTATATTACTCCTTGGCTTGTTTCATCATGGAAGCGCAGGACAGTCTTGACCGTAACGCAGAGAGGAAATTACAGAGGGGTTCATTTCTTGAAATTATTACAGTTAAGCTTGTATATCAGAACTTGTTTATTTGCAAGCTCTTGTTCATATCAGTTTGTGTTATTGTCAGGAACGTGATGGGGACTTGACAAGGGAACAACAGCGTCAGGAAGAGAATGATCAACTCCGCAAACAATTTGCTCAGGCTGCCAATGCCTTCCACTCTTGGCTGACGGAAACCAGGTCAGTGATCCTAGGCATATTCTTTTTTGATGTTAATCTATTTTTAATTTTCTTGTGTATATTCTCTGTGACCATCAAAGATCCTCAAGGTTTTGTGTTAGAAAAGCAGGGTGAAGTAGTTCTTTTTTTGTTGTTGTTTTTAAGTGTAATATAACAAGAGGAAAGACTGAAGCTGTAGAAACAAGTTTTGCATAGTGACAAAAATGTATACTCAGATGAGATAACAATGGAAATTAAGTAAAGAAAAACTAGTCCAAGACTTGTACATTGTTAAACATAATGACTATTCTGTGTACAGTAATGCCTTTATTATCCATTCTAAGCAGAGGTATGGAAGATTGGGTGGGGGGTAATTTGGAGTAGACGGAAGGAAACATGCAGTGTCCAGTTGTAACAGCAAATGGTTTTGAATGTTGACACTCTAGACTGTACTGTTAGGTTCTAAAAAAATTGTGTAGTTTATGTTTTTACTTGTATGCTACTGTTAGATTAATTTATTTCTTCTTTAGTTACATTGTTTAATTGTGCTGTTTTTGAAAAATGTCTTTAGACTATGAATAGTTTTTGTATTTGAAACTTTAAAGACAAAGCAGCATTGTATGTTGAAAGTATCACCTGTCAGTGCTTTTCCTTTTTGACACTTTTTTCATGCCATGGTAATCATTTATTTACATATCTTCCCATGGTTCTTTCCACACAGGCTGTGGCTGTTGGATGGGTCAATGTTTTCTCTTTCTTAGCATGGTTTTTGAGGAGCAGATAATATAGCTCTTTATCAGAATCAGTGTTGTGAATAGTCCCTTATTTCAGAATGCATTTGGAGTGATTTTGATATTTATAGTAAATACTTTTTTAATTTTAATTTTTTGCCTCTTTGATTTTACTGAATTACCAGATGTTTTCTAAAAAGCTTGTACTAGAAGAGAAATGTCAGGTTTGTTTGCAATAAGTATTGATGGTGCTGTACCATATTTTTTATTATCTTGGTACTTGTACATTAGGTGCTTGTATACAGGTGTCTCAGTTAACACTTTGCAAGTGATTATTTATTTTCCATAACATTTGTAATAAGAAGAAACAATGTCAAAATGTTTACGGCGCAAATGAAGCAACTTTCTTGCCCCTCTTTACAAAATTAAATTGTAAGTGCTTGAAATCTTGTCTCCCTGCCCAACATGTATTCAACTAATAACTGCATGAAGCAGCTATCTTGCCCCAAGGCTTACCACGTGTTCAAATTGTAAGTGCATGAAATAGAGATATTTTTAACTTCTGTCAAAATTATTGAGTATAATCAGTCATATTCAAGTTAGGAAAATTCTTGTTTTAAGTGCAGATAAAGGATTTTTGTGGAATTTAGCATGTTGTGCTGAAGTCATGTAATTAGTAATTAATAAAAAAAAAGGAATGATTTCCAGACTAAACAATTAACAGTGATGCACTTGTATCCATGGTATATTTTGAGTGAGTCTGAAGACCGTACTGTGTTGGCCATAAAGTGACCATTAGCAAGAGAGGCTTTCACCTACTAAATGCCCATGGCTACTGTAAAGATAAATATTTTCATGAAGGTCTTGCTGTCCCGCAGTAGCTAGCTCAGCTACCTTTCAAGTTCAGCCCATTTGTGTTCTGTTTTGATATTACTAACAAAATATACTTGACATAAGGGGTGTATCATATTATGTTGCATGTAATTATTAGATGCCCCCCATTTGTTTTTTTATTTGGTGTTGTTAAACATTACTAATATAAATGTATATTTATGAACAATAAGATCAACAGTTATTAATGTTACAAAATATTTAAGGAGTAATTAAGCTTCTTTTATACTATTTTGCCTTTAACTTTTTCAGTTAGGTAAAAATTTTAAAACATAAATTGAAAATCTACGAATAAATAAAAAATTCAACTGTTTTAAAAATAGAGAGGTTTACTGTATTAATCATTCTTCTAAAATTTAAAAGAAACCTCTTAAAATGTTGCTCGTGTAATTTAACCTTTTGTATTTCATTTTAGAATGTAATCTTCATAACAGCAAATACGTTTTTCTAATAATAAGTTATATTTGCAAAGATGGACTTATTCAAAGACAATATACAAAGATAGGTTTACACGTTTGCCAGTAGGATTGTGCAGAAGGCTTAAGCCATATCATGGGTTGAGAATTCACTTGCCCAAATTTAAAATGGCAAGTGAACATTTCTGGCAGTTGAATGAAATTTCCAGTCACTCATTTAGTGTGGCCACCACAGAGGCCATGAAGAGAATTCTTGTTATTGCTACTCCTGAATAGATGGTCATTTCAACATGGGGTTTTCACTCAAAGACCTCTTACGATGTCCATTTGGTCTCAAATGAAAATATGCATCTGATATCCTATGTCACAGCTACAGTAGCCATTTTGAAATTTTTGTTATTGCTGTTCCTCCTGCACAGACGATTATATCAACATATGTTTTTTTCTTTTACTAAAAGCACTTATTAAGATGTCTTGCTGGTCCTAAATAAAAATGGTGCTGATCTGACATTCAGTATGGCCACTATGGCAGCCATCTTAAAAATCTTAATACTATAACTCAACTTGAACAGAAAGACATACTGACATAGGGTTGTGTCATTTGGTCTTGAATGAAAATAATGCCCATCCAGCAACCAATATTGCTGCCACAACTCAACTTGAAAAGAAATACATACTGACATAGGTTTTCACTACAACTGTGGCCACAACAGCCATCTTGATTTTTTTTTGTTATTGCTACACCTCCTGAACGGAGTCATTTCTTGAAAATATTATTGTCTCTGCACCTGTTTAAATGGATGGCTGTATCAAAATTGGATTCTCACTGATACATTTCTTATGATACCTATTTGGTCCTAAATGAAAGTGGTGCCAGTTATGCATCCTGTCTTAAAAATAGGATAACTACTCTCCTTGAATGGAGATCGTTATAAAATTTGTATTTTACTAGAAGACTTGTAATGATGTCTCCTTTGTGCTAAATGAAAATGGTGCCAAGCTGACATCCAATATATGTACCAAAGCAGCTAATTTGAAAATCATTTGATTGCTAAAGAATATCAGAGCTGGTTTCAACACTTGACAGTTTAAAGAAGAAATGGTCTTGTCTTGAATTTCTGGAGATTCTTTTTGCCCAGTAGAACATCATTTCCTTTGAAAGACTCTTGTTATCAACCTCTTGTCAGTGCATTGCCTTTACTCTTCAGTATTAAAAATGCCTCCCAGAGTGAGAGCAGATTGATCTCATTTGCTTGTTGCTTATAATTGGTATTAGAAATGGCACAGAATAAGTTCAGGAAAGCAACTTTTCATATGATCAAATTTAGGTCATTAACATCCTGAACTTTTTATTTCTGTTATGGC
This sequence comes from Venustaconcha ellipsiformis, assembly GCA_003401595.1. Lineage (NCBI taxonomy): Eukaryota > Metazoa > Mollusca > Bivalvia > Unionida > Unionidae > Venustaconcha > Venustaconcha ellipsiformis. Next base: position 4,614 of record QKMX01047494.1, read on the forward strand.
TGTTGAAAAAGAGTTACTCAGGGCAAGTAAAAAATGTTTCAGACTGGCCTAACAGGGAATATAAATAGTTTTCAACCCCTGCCTTTAGCTACCTTCATAACAATAACCAACATTTTTAGGGTTGATAAAACGGCCTGTAGATTTTTATATGCCACAATGCATTACAATATTTTTACATGCCACCATGCAATGCTATATTTTTCTAACTTTGGTTTCATACTGCTTACAGGGCAGCCATGATGGAAGGTTCTGGAACATTGGAAGATCAGCTTGAGGCGACAAAGGTTTGTAACTGATATTTTTAATGGGTCATGCAAATTTGTATGCTGTTGTCACAAATCAGAATGGCAAATGAACTTCACAATCATTTTTTTTGTCGCTAGTGAGAGCAAGATATAGGTATCACTTTCAGCAACGTTGATAACATGGAGTCAGCATTAAAGTATCAAATTAATGATTTCAGTTTCATCTAGTGCCCCATGAGATAAGTATGTAAAAGTTAACATTTTCTGAAAGATTGTAAAATGGCATAATGTATCATTGTTCAACAAAATTTTCACAAAATTTTTATATAATTTGCAAACATTTAGCATCTTTCCAAATTATTTTTGAACAAGATTCCACATAGATCTAAGTCATTCACACTAAATTTTCTGATTCTGTTGTTGGCTTATGTTCCAGTAAACCTTTTGAAGGATATTTTCAATAAAAACATTTTCATTTCCTGTTGTTTAACCTGTGGCCCCTGCAACCAGGTTTTACATATTTGTATTCTAGTGTGGCTTTTCAATCTGCATAAGTTGACTGTGTCCAGCAGAAAGATGCATGGACAAAATTTACTTTTTAAGAAGTTCCAGACCTTAAATTTCAAATTTTCAAATTGAAGCCAAATATAAAGCATTGATAAAATAATTTTTTTGGAAAGATCTATTTAATTGCACTAGAAATGTTCAAACTAATTTTGAAATTGTTTTTTAAAAAAATTTTTGGGGTTAAACATAAAACTTTTCAGAAGTAATTATTACCCATTTTCTCAGTCTCTTCCACAAGACTTACAAATATATGTACACTTTTATTAGACTGTCTTGTACCGTTTTAGAGAAATTTGAAAATAACGATGGATGCATGCAAGTTTTTAATAAGCCATCTTGTTTACATTAATATTTGTAGATCTCAGAATGTATATGTACACCATTTCCTCCTTATAGAATGCAGAGATAAGTTGCTGATCCACTTAAAATGTATAATCATTTGTGGATTTCATTGACTTGATCATTGCTTAAAATGTTTGGACAGTTGTGGATTTTATTGAATGTGAATAAAATTGCAACCAGAATTGGTACAAGAAACCTTGATATATTGCTTTATTTTTCATTACAAATAGCAGTAAGTGTTCAGTAATTAAATTCAACATTATAAAAATTCACGACTTTGAATAGGAAGTCATAGTTTAATATTTGTTTATTGGAAAAAATTCACTGTACATTGTAAATATCATTTTATGATAAAATTTTGATCAGTTAAAGTGTTAGTAATGACTGCTGGTGGGAATATCTTCAGTGACAAATACTAAATAAAAAAAATTTATCAAGCAAAATTTTTGTCTAATTTTATCTTTTAATTTGGTTTCCGTGCCCTCATGAAATAAAATAGGAACAGTGTTTATCAACCATCACAGCTATATCCACAAGCATTTCTAAAAGAAACTAATCCATTGCCACTGTTATGATCCGTTGTGAAAGTTGTTTGCTGCATTGGCACAATTAAAGTAGACAAGCTTTGTATCATTACGATAAATACATCAGGTCAAGTAAAACAGGGTAGAAAGAAAGAAAAGTTGCAAAGTATGGTAAGTCACATCTTTGGAAGAGCTAGCAGTCTTGCTCATATGACAATCAAATCAAACTCATTTCAGTTGACCATTTGAACACTTGTAAATGTTATTATATAATATTTTAAGCATCTAACATTGCTCTGTGGTCTGTTCGATTCATTCTCAGATGTGATCAGTGATAGCAAGAGAACCGAATGAAGGGTATGAAAAGCTATTTCGCAGATCGAGTTCATTATGGCTAAGTGAATTCGAGAGTTTGTAGTGAACTGAAATTCGCGAAATTGCACTCAGAGGTTTTCTGAAGGATGGGCAGAAATTTCATACTTAATGCTATGGAATAACAGCATTAATATTGTACTAAAAAACATTTTTTTTTATTAAAGTGTTTTTATGTTGTTTCATGAAGCAAATATCCATTTTTCTTGTGATTCGACATTGACACTAAAATATATCCACATTCATATAAAAATAATTTATAAGAAAAGTGAACAATTTCCATTAAAAACTGCTGCTTGTTGATGATTACATCTACCATGATATGAAACTAGTTTTCAGCCATTTAAACACCCCATTCTCAATGTCTATATCCTACCTTTAACTGTGCATAGGTCCCTAAGTAACTTACACCCATGTTAAGACAGCAGTGTACATTTTTGGACCCTGCTGTCCTTGAATTATTGAGGGAGAGGTGTACATTTTCACCTAAACAAGTTATAATGTTAATGTTTTCATTGATATCTGTGCAGATTAATTTTTTTGACTTTGCAAAACAAATCTGGTTAATGCTATAATAGAGTGATTATAGTTACCAACACAAATTACTCTGGTTCACAGAAAAAGGCAGCTGAGGTGCGAGCTCAAAAGGGTCAGTTGAAGCGCATTGAGGACCTTGGTGCTGCAATGGAGGAACGTCTGATCCTTGATAATCGTTATACAGAGCACAGCACTGTGGGTCTAGCACAGCAGTGGGACCAGTTGGACCAGCTAGGAATGAGAATGCAACACAACCTTGAACAACAGATACAGGCTAGGTCAGTTTTATCAAGCAACATCATACATCCTGTGTTTTTCACATCCATCTCTTAATTTAGAAATTTCAGGTATAATTTCGTGTCATGGCATCACATAACTTGTAATGTAAATACACATCTGGTGAAATCTCTTGAAGATTTGTGATAAAAAATTATGGAAATGTTTAATAAGTTCAAATGTCATAGGGAGATAATTAAGATGTTATATATTTAAACAATGTAAATCAATTATTTTAGTATTCATTAATTGAAGATTTTTTTGCTTTACACCTATTTAACTTGCTGTTTCATCATCCAAGGTAATTTGTTTCCCCAAGAATCTCGTTTTTTTAAAACCCAAAAATATTTTTTATTTAAAAAAAAGAAGCTGTCTGTGTCATTGTAAAATAATTACAAGTTAAAATTGTTCTCACTGTATTGCAGGAACAAGAGTGGTGTGTCAGAAGATGCTCTGAGGGAGTTCAGCATGATGTTCAAGTAAGTGATGGTGGCACATTAAATTGATTTCCTTCATCTACAAATCTTCTTGATGTTTCAGGAAGCAACATTGACGCCATGTCATATTAAACCATTTCCCTTTATTATTAGATTTCAGAATGATGTTCAAGTGATATTGACAATCTGTCATATTAAACCATTTCATTTTATCTATTAGTTCAGCATGATGTTTGAGTAAATGATATTGACAATCTGTGATATTAATCCATACATTTGTCTTTGTAAACCACTTCCTTTTATCTGTTATTATACTTACATGATATGGTGATAGAATGATCTATTAAGACTTGCTCGAAATCTTTTTTGTTTATTAAAAATTATTTTTATTGTTATCACTAAATATCAACAAGCTTACAGTTGTTAGATTTTAAGAGTGAACTTGTTCTTTGCTATAATTGTATTCACTTTTTTGATCAAGGATCATGATTTATAAAGTAAAATTGCTGCTAACTACCACAGTATATTGGGTCTAGCTCTTGGGTAACCTGTATTTTATAAGCACCAATTTATTCTTCTGTAAGCAGCGAGTAGATCAACCTGTGGGTGTTGTTTTCCAGAAACACTATGATGGAGGTTTTATCAAAACATTAATTACCTTTGGCAGGGACATAGGCACAAATTGTTTCAATCTTCAACCATCACAACAGAAAATTCATATTCATATCTTGGCCAGATTAATAAATTGCTACATCTCTTTGTCACTAATGTTATAAAATTAAGCATTAATATAATGTTATAAAATTAAGCATTACTATAAATAAATTATGCTAAAAGATTTGTTTTCAGTTGTTTGATGATTATGATGGAAATGGCTTGCATTAGGTTAATGAGACTAGACAGTAGTTTTGTGCATCTATTTTATTTTTAAAAAGAGCTGGTGTTTTTTGTTTGAAATTTATCAATCTGGTAAAAACCAAAACATGCAAAAGAACCAATCTTTGCTTAAAAAGTAAACTTTTTTTATCAGAACGTTGATAATCCAAATAAAGATAGCCTTTAAAAAGCTTGGTATAGCTGTGTATTGTTACAAACGAAATGCATCAGAATATATTCTATACTGCAGGAGAAAAAAAATTGTAAGGAGAAATTTTATATGATTGAAAATGAAATAAACAGTATTTAAAAATCATTATCATTTGGATGGAGAGAAATGTCAGAAACACTTTATTTGCACCTCTAGTTAGTGAAATAATACAGAATTCTTACTTTTTGAAAAATGACTTTGTCTAATTTCATACCATATAAGAGGCTTTTGTAAAGTATTAGATTAATTGTTGATGTCTCAACATTAATCATTTTTTCTTATTTATTCAGGCATTTTGACAAAGATAAATCAGGCAAGCTTGATCACCAGGAGTTCAAATCATGTTTGCGAGCCCTGGGTTATGACCTGCCAGTTGTGGATGAAGGACAAGTAGATCCAGAGTTCCAGGCCATCCTAGATATGGTTGACCCCAATAGGTTAGTCATAAAAAAAGATTGAGGGGAACAGAGATACAAACTGGGTACAATTACCATAAGTTTTGGAGATGTTCAGTTCTTTCATAGGGACAGTTTAAACCATATATCGGAAAGTTTTTAAAAAAAGAATGCATCCTTTAACAGTGTTTGTTCCATGTTAATATGTAGCACATTGTATTTTGATTCACTATTTTTATTTCCACAAAGTTTCTATGTTTAACTCGCTGCTGTAATGAATGGGAGTCCATTTATTTGCACTGATTGCTAATAGCTTTAGTTATACAAGTATGTAGCACCAATATTACTAGATCTCAAACTAATTATTCCCCACCAAGGATGAGCTAAAGGATATAGAGCGTTACCCTTGACAACCCATCTGTTGGGATTATTGAGGCTCATTGAAGGTGAATCTGTCTTGTATTTTATGTCATTTCTGTGCCTAGCCAGAAACGTCAGAGATAATTGTTTTTATATCCTTGCTACATGCATAATTCAGCCAACGAGTTCATGTTATGGGTTTTGCATCCATCATGTGTTGTTCATCCATCAACAGGTGTGCTAAATTTCTAGATACCATGTTTCTCATAATATTTTTGAAACTGTGAATTTGGTCTTGTATCATCAAGAGGTCTCACAGTTTTAAACAATGAACAAGATCTACTTACACTGACGAGGTTATCTTGCATCTATTTGGTTGAGCTTGTTGCCACTCTTGAGACACATTTCTAGAGGAAGTTCCTCCATCTTGGTAAATAAGTTTGTATCATCATGGTCTTTCTTACACAGGTTCTATTAAGTGAGAGCTGTGCGTATTAAACGGAGGATTTTGTGTTATATTAACTGAGCTTAATTCCTCACATGAGATTATTGTCATCTATTTCAATAAGACTTGGTAAATAAGTAAGCAATATATAGTACACTAGGGACTTGTTTATTTTTGTTGACACTTCAAAACTTTAAGCTTTTTTTTTCATTGACAAAACCTTGTTATCACAATTAAGGAAAAAAAAATCATTTGTTGCTGGAAAGTGAAATTTGGTAGGCTTTTGTGTATTTATATTTAGATGAATTGATTAAGCTTTCAGGACAAAATTCTTTGACAACAATGTCTGAAATTGAAAAAGTTAAGATAAATGTTTTTTTAAATAAATTCATTCCTTACATTCTCAATTTGTTCTTCACCTATAGTTTTGTATATAATATTTTAATTGTCAAGTAAGAAGTGATAAACTACGCCTTTTTTCAATTCTTTTCCAGGGATGGTCACGTTTCATTACAAGAGTACATGGCCTTCATGATCAGCAGAGAAACGGAAAATGTGCAGTCCAGCTCTGAGATAGAACAAGCCTTCAGGGCTCTTACATCGGGTGAAAAGCCATATATTACAGCACAAGAACTATATGCTGTAAGATTTCTATTCATAATTTGGAACAGAAATCTTTCATTGTTTATGCTAATCAAACCTGTGATATTTTTATTTCTTTTTACAGCAGAATAAACATACTTAGTACATGACTTAACATGACTGCTAAATTACTGAGCAGCAGTTAATATTTGCTGTGATTTCATTTTGATGGGCATCAGATTTCATGGCTTTATCAAGAATGACAACTTGATCAGTAATTTAATTTTTTGATTGCAGAAATTATTGTTGTTTACGCAGAAGGAATTTTGTTTTTTGGATCTTGATTTTCATAGTTTGTATCTACCCTGGAATTTGGCATCCTTCAGAAAAAGTTGAATTTCTAGTATTATTAAGAGGTTTCTTTTTTTAAAAAACTTACAGTTGACATAAATATATTCTGAAGAATTTGTAGACCATCCTTTCAACAATTCATGTTTTTTTTTCCATTGAAGAATTCCAATTTGTCCATACTGAAAGTTGTTTACTACTTTGTTACAATATCAAACCAAGAAGGATGAGTAATAGAATATATTACTGTCAAAGTAACATCTGTAATAACATTCTCTACTAGGGAATCGAGTCAGATGCAGCTTAGTTGAAATTACAGACCTGCCAACTCTTAGATTTTTTCTTAAGTTTTACGAAAATTTCCATTCAAATACATACTTACGGCATAAAGGCAAAAACTATGGATAAATGTTCATTGCCCAAAAAGCCGGAAATTTTTGTTTGATTTGGATCCATGTTTCATATTAGAATTAGTGAAATTTGTCAGGAAACCAGACCAACTTTACAGCAGCACCTAAGACATTTTAAACTGCCCCTTTTTTGTTCATGCGAAGCATCTGAATGATCTAATTGTTGATTATAGAATTTGCTTTAAAATGGCATCCAGCAAAGCAATGCATATTTAAGACAAAAGGGACAATAATCCTCTTGGAAAGTGTTAGCAAGCAACACCAAAGAATACAAAGGAATATTCAGATTTTTGTGAATAAAAGATGAAACGGACACAATTACGTGATTTTGGTCATCACATGCCAATTTGAATATGATTTATGGCAGGAGACAATATTTCGTCATGTGCAATGGAAAAATATAAGAATTATGTCTTTTTGAGAGACAGCAACAGCCATTGAGCTGCATAGGGTTTGGAACTTTAGTTTGTGCAAC